>VMBQ01003905.1:81325-99329 GCA_007657795.1 Dreissena rostriformis
GTGTGTGTGTGTGTGTGTGTGTGTGTGTGTGTGTGTGTGTTATCAGTCTTTCATCTATAAGTATGCATATTAGGCATGATAAAGAATGTTAAGGGAATGTAATGCATACATTTACATGTTTTGTTGTTTATGAACACAAATTTGAATAAATGAAAGCCTATGTACACCCAGTACTGTTTACAAATGGAGTATTTGTTTTAGTTTCATAATCTAATTGTGACAAATCTATCTAGTTCAGTGTGAAAAAGATATTGTTTTACATTGTTACAACAATTCTAAATGTTTTGCTTAAATCACTTTGAATTATCATCACCTCTCGTTTCATTTATTTGTATTTTGTTTTTTTTGCAAATCTGTTTTGTCTGATAACCATTCACATTTTCATTCGGTCAACTGTTCCTTTAACAATTACTTCATTAGAAACTTCCCTTATCTTGCCAACATACTTTCAATGCCCTTTGATTTCTGGGTGAGATCGTAAAAGGAGCGGAAAACCCCCACCTGTCAAGTATGTGAGCAACAACTAAATCCACAATCACCGAGTGGGCTTAAACCAAGTCCGCCTAGACGAGAAGCGAATGTTCCAAGAACTATCATAGCTTGATATCATCGATTTCAAGACAACTTTCGACCCAGTGTGACATAATGGCCTGTGGCAGGTTATGACAAGATTCAAAATTGACAAAGAGCTGGAGCAAGTCATCCAAGAACTATACGAAACGCCAGCAGCGAAGAACTTCTCAATGGACAGAAGGGGGCTTTTTCAGGACATAATTGTGCGTCCGTCAGGGATGTCTGCTCTCACCCGTTATGTTGAACGTCTGTTCTTGAGAAGAAAATGTAGGCGACCCTCCAAGACCACCACACCTCTATCTCCATTGTTGGAAGACTACCTAACTGGCAGAGGATCTCTGTGTCGTCGTTCCTAATTTCCTCCTAACGACCAGAATGGTCAAGTGAATGATGATGATGATGATGATGGTGATGATTATGATGATTATGATAATGATAATATTGATGATGATGATAATGATGATGATGATTATG
This sequence comes from Dreissena rostriformis, assembly GCA_007657795.1. Lineage (NCBI taxonomy): Eukaryota > Metazoa > Mollusca > Bivalvia > Myida > Dreissenidae > Dreissena > Dreissena rostriformis. The sequence continues at coordinate 82,373 of VMBQ01003905.1, forward strand.
AAGATGATGGTGATGATGATGATGATGATGATGATAATGATGATGATAATGATGATGATGATGATGATGATGATCATGATGATGATTACATATCTTTTTTGTACTGAATTTAGCAAAATTAATCTATATAAAATTCATGTTTAGAAACAAAAACTTCTTTGAAAACGACTATTGACATTTACTTTGATACTGGGGTTTATATTTTCCACTATGCATTATCATGCGGCTATTTTGATAATGCTCATGGGGTTCGGTTACGTGACTTCTCGGTCTCAACTGTTTCGGAGCCTTTTAATAATACGTGAAATTATATGTAGTGTGAATAAACTGATACTGTACCATGTACTTACCATTTAGGCCGACTTAAATAAATGCTCGTCATGCCAGTTAACATAATTGATACATAAATTTGATTGAGTGAATTATTATTTAGTTCAAAATTTATTACATTTCTGGGGTTTATGATTCTAAGGACAATATAAATTGATACGGTCTTGCGCAATTAAAATGATATATCCTTTCTGACGTGTGTCGTATGAGAACACTGTTTCCGGGCAGAGGTCGTGAGCGATCGACGTTGGTCTCCGTAAATTGCAGTGTGTGAATTATGTTAGCTAAACATATTAGTTATTCAGTTATGAACATAAAATTAATTCATCGCAAAGGTGGTTTTTCGATGATAGATTAACGTGGAATTTTACGTTTTTTTTTTCAACGTAAAAAGCGCTTGAAATTACAGTGACATACTTACCCTGTCACATCATGTTTGTTACCGATTGTATAATTACCAAAGCTGGTATATGCATAAGAATAGAAGATCTAAAACCTTAAGAATCACTGGACTAGACGTGACAACGGATATTGACCTAATATCGAGCGAAATGGGATATATTTTAAATAAAAATACTCCAACAATAATTCATTGGATGTACATGATGACTTAGATAGTAAATTCATCTGGGAAGACCAGAAGCTTATGTTTTACCTTTAAAAACCTTGACAGTAGATAATCGAGTATCAAACCGAAAATACTCGAGAGAAAAAAAAACAGGAAAAACATGATACCAGCAAAACGTGATTATATAATGATCTGATACAAATAAATACCACACTGTGATTGTGATATCTTCCACATCTCTGTGCAATATTTTTCTTTTGCATGTTCAAGTTTATTGAGCGAGCATGATCGACTTTGCTCTGAATCCCGGATTATCAGAAGAAGTTGAGGGTCGGTTCACAAAACTTAGGTTATAGTTAAGTCATTACAGTTATAGTTAGTGGAAACAAACATCTAGGTTTATATATTGTATCAAGTATCGGTTAGGAATGAATTCGCTATTTATGAAACGTATCAAGTATCCTTAAAGAATACATTCGCTGTTTATATGCCGTATCAATTATCGTTGAGGAATACATTCGCTGTTTATATGTCGTATCAATTATCGTTGAGGAATACATTCGATGTTTATATGCCGTATCAATTATCGTTGAGGAATACATTTGCTGTTTATATGCCGTATCAATTATCGTTAACGAATACATTCGCTGTTTATATGCCGTATCAATTATCGTTGAGGAATATACATTCGCTGTTAATATGCCGTATCAATTATCGTTAAGGAATACATTCGCTGTTTATATGCCGCATCAATTATCGTTGAGGAATACATTCGATGTGCATACGCCGTATCAATTATCGTTGAGGAATACATTCGCTGTTTATATGCCGTATCAATTATCGTTGAGGAATACATTCGCTGTGCATAACCGTATCAATTATCGTTGAGGAATACATTCGCTGTTTATACGCCGTATCAATTATCGTTGAGGAATACATTCGCTGTGCATACGCCGTATCAATTATCGTTTAGGAATACATTCGCTGTGTATATGCCGTATCAATTATCGTTGAGGAATACATTCGCTGTGCATATGCCGTATAAAGTATCGCTAAGGAATACATTCGCTGTTAATATGCCGTATAAAGTATCGTTGAGGAAAACATTTGCTGTTTATATGCCGTGTAAAGTATCATAAAGAAATACATTCGCTGTGTAAATGCCGTATCTAGTATCGCTGAGTAATTAATTTCCTGCGCATACGCCGTATCAAGTATCGTTAAGGAATACTTTCGCTGTTTATATGCCGTATAAAGTATCGTTAAAAAAGAATGCACAATTTTGTCAAATATTTATGAATTTTTATAAAATGTGTAACAAAATCTTATTATACATATATTTCAATATAAATTAAAATAAAAGTTAAGAAGAACATGTGTCAAAAAATGCGGAATAAGCCAGATATTTAAATCTGAAATCGAAAATGTCTGTACAGTCGAATTTGCCAGCATGTGTACGCCACAAAGACACAATTTTGTTTTCTAACAAATACGAGTAAAAGTGTCGGCATCGGCTTTTACCAGCGCTTACTTGTCTTTGCTGCATTTCATGAAATTCGTCTTCAATGTATAATTTTTCTCGCCTATTTTGTATTATTGTAACATATTTTTATCAATATATTACAATTAAACGCATAAAAAAAATCGTGCATACTCACTTTAAGGAATACATTCGCTGATTAAATGCCATATAAAGTATCGTAAAGAAATACTTTCTCTGTGTATATGCCGTATAAAGTATCATCAAGAAATACATTCGTTGCTTATATGACGTTTACAGTATCGTTAAGGAATGCATGCGTTGCTTTTATGCCGCATAAAGTATCATTGAGGTATACTTTCTCTGTTTATATTCCGTATAAAGTATCGTCAAGAAATAAATTCGCTGATTATATGCCGTATAAAGTATCGTTAAGGAATACAAGCACTGTTTATATTCCGTATACAGTATCGTTGAGGAATACATTCGCTGATTATATGCCGTATAAAGTATCATTAAGGAATACTTTCTATGTTTATATGCCGTATCAAGAATCGTGAAGGAATACATTCGCTTTTTATATGCCGTATCAAGTATCGTCAAGAAATACATATTCGCTGCTTATATGACGTATACAGTATCGTTAAGGATTACATGCGCTGTGTATATGCCGTATAAAGTATCATTGGGGTATACTTTCTCTGTTTAAAGTATCGTAAAGAAATACATTCACTGATAACATGCCGTATAAAGTATCGTTAAGGAATGCATGCACTGTTTATATGCCTAATAAAATATCGTTGAGGAATTAATTCGCCGTTTATATGCCGCATAAAGTATCGGTGAGAAATACATTTGTTGTTTACATGTCGAATTAAGTATCGTTAAGGAATACATTCGCTGTTTTGATGCTGTATTAAGTATCGTTGAAGAATACATTCGCTGTTTATATGCCGTATAAAAAAAATCTTAAGGAATATATTCGCTGTTTATATGCCGTACACAGTATCGTTAAGGAATACATTTCCTATTTATATGCCGTACCAAGTATCGCTAAAGAATAGATTCGTAAATTAAACTGTAACAAATTCTTCAAGTTGAAACATGTTTTTGTCTTTAAACATACAATGTAGACACCTTTCATTGTGTGTTCGTGATAAATTGCATGTTTAATTGTTAATGAAGCAAAACCAATTGACTTTCCGCATGCTCTTTTCTGCATTGTTCTTTTTCCGTGTAAAAAAAAAACCAAGTGCAATTAACAATGCCCTTTTATTACACAATGAAATGTTATTACAATTAATGATACTAGCTGCCCACGAAAGACATCAACCAAGCATACAATGTTCATTAAGCGACAATAAGGATTAATTATCTTCCATGCACTTCATTGGAATGTTATTATGTTATAATCAACTACAATAAAGCAAACGGAACTGTCATCGTCAAACGATCATCACGATTGTGACGCATCGACAAGCGAATAGGGAAACTACAACGTCAAGGCGTCTTAAACGTTACGTAAGCATTTCCTCACGCGTCGGACAGTCAAACTGTTTAATAAAACCTAATTAAATATGCTCGAGGAATATTAAATGGGGTCATATCAAACGTTTCACTGACAACAAAGTTCATGAAAAAATATAAAGTTTTTTGTAAGGTTCCAAATTTAAACAACGACATAAACAACATCAGGATGGGACTGTATTAATACAATCAAGTTAAATAAGATTCCCGTATTTAAAACGTAAAAGTCAACAACTTATAAAAGAATTTCACAGTCCAAAAACCTTATTTAACGACACATTTATAACATATTTTAAAACAATACTTCCTTTCTAAAACAATATTATGCATAGTATTTTGATGCATTTTTATTGTGATGGGTTATACATTACGAATCACGATTATTAATTTGTGGAGCGTCGTGAGAAAACCGGGAAAAAATGCATGTGCATAAAGTGTCGTCCCAGATTAGCCTGTGCAGTCCGCACAGGCTAATCAGGGACGACACGTTCCGCCTAAACTGGATTTTCGCCAAGAAGAGACACCATTTAAACGAAAAATTCCATAAAAGCGGAAATTGTCGTCCCTGATTAGCCTGTGCGGACTGCACGGGCTAATCTGGGATGACAATTTACGCACAAGCATTATGCCCGGTTTTCTCAAAACGCGACACATTTGATGTTTTATAGAATAAGTAGAGGCGGATGCTACATGACATTAATAGATAGATTTATACATAAATACAAAAAAAAACATATATACTGGTAACACACATGCAAATATACACAATTGCGTATGGAGATGCAGGCACCGATGCATATGCGCGTTGATGACGATGCAAATTATTATTATAATTATACTCTATCCGTGATTGCGGAACAGGGGACTTGAAGTAGCCTTCTGATTGAAAGGCTCCATGAAATCCGAGGGTCTGCACTTGTATATTCGAACCTGAAATTCGCAAAAAATGTGATAAATAAAATTTTGTTTTGATAGATTTACCAAAATTAAATGCATAACTTGGAGTCTATTTTCGAAACTTTCGCTTACCGAATCGTGTTGTATCATTTCCATTGGTTACAACAGTATGGCAGTTAGATTAGAATATAACTCAAATATTTCGCGTTCAGACGAAATCACATCGTCTGACAACCAGTCCGCCAATGTTTAACATCAAACTATTAAATGTTGACAACCAGTCCGCCAATGTTTAACATCAAACTATTAAATGTTAAGTTAATTTGATCATAAAGCATCCATCATGACCCGCCATTAGATTGATTTTCTTGCTGTACGTATTACATCAAAAATTCTCTCTCTGAAAGTACATTTCTTCAAAGGGAATGATTACGTTGTACTTTTTAATTTTCATTCGGCTGTTCGGTATCTGTTGTTTCCTACTTATAGTTTTAAATTTGTACAAAAGTTAATTTGCACAAAATGCAAACGTTTCAATCTTACTACCATATACACGTTAAATTAATAACGTTAATTTGTCTTACGCATGAATTGGATTAACTTACTTTTGTTTAAATCTTAAAGTGCATTACAATTGATAGGTATGAGTGTTTATTTCGTGTTATAGATGATGACATGCACGTCTGTCAAAAAAAATGTAACATACATATGCAACTCTTATTTCCGTGTTATTATACATACTATGGGCGTCAAGCAAAATGTTAGATCCAAATAATTTAACTTGTTATGTAGGGCACATTAATTCTCGTTAACACCAAGTTTCAACTATTTGTTGCAGTCATTTCGATCGATTCCACAACCTGCATGGTATCATATAAGCTGTCGAACGCTTTTACCTATTCACGCCAAGAAAGCCGCAACGCACTTAATGGAAATCGCGTTTCCTGTTTTCATAAAACTCTCCGTATCGCCACGGTAAACACGAATTACTGTCTTATATTTTAGTATTATGCATGTAGCTGAGATTTCAAGCTGAAATATTTATACAAATGCTGATATTATCAATTTTCGTTTATTTATTTTGTGTGCGTTATAACGTGTGTTTTGTGCATTCTTTGGTTAAAAAATACGTTACGATCTATTGTTGTTCTTAGTCTACAGGCAAAATTATTTTCAGGCTTCAAACAGCCATTCATTCCCCAAACACAATATCAAGTAAGTATTGCAGTTGTCAGAAACCGACATTCACTTATACTGCTAGTATGTGAACTTTGTTCGAGTAAACAGCATATAGGTGCTAATTGTGCACAAGTTTTTGTGCTAATTAGGATATGCGCGACTATATCCAAGTANTTATACAGGTGCTGATATTATCAATTTTCGTTTACTTATATTGTGTGCGTTATAGCTCGTGTAGTGTGCATTCTTTGGTTGCAAAATACATTACGAACAATTGTTGTACTTAGTCTACAGACAATTTTTTTCAAGGTTAAAACAGCCATTCACTCCCCAACACAATATCAAGTAAGTATTGCAGTTGTCAGAAACTGACATTGACTAATGCTGCTAGTATGTGAACTTTGTACGAGTAAACAGCATATATGTGCTAATTGTGCATAAGTTTATGTCCTAATTAGGAAATGCGCGACTTTATCCAAGGACCAAAACATGTGTAATCACCTCGTCTAAAATACCAACGAAACCAGTGAAAGCTTCGTTGCCAATGCTACAAACGTTTCCACCAATATTTATAGCACCGTGACGTCTGGCGATTTCATTGGCTGAAATAAAAACAATATTTTGTTTTGCTTAGTTTTCTGCGAACGTTTTAGATGTATATACCTATTTATTCACAAGCAAATTAGTTCTTAATGCCTACATTGATAATTTTAATAAAATGGTACATTCTTGTAAATAATGGCGAACTGAAAGTTACATAACCGTTCAAAACCATAATGAAACACATCACATTTTTTATACAACTTAAGTATAGTAACAGTTGCAATTAGTTCAAACTGTATCGAAAGAAGAACTATTGTGTCAGCGATATTTTACATTGTATTTTCCGGTACTGATAATCTATACCACTAAATGTGCTTGTTTATTATATTTTATTTTATTGAGAATTAAAGGGTATTGTTATTAAAATGAAACAGAACGTGGCAAAAATGAAATTGATAATTAAAATGTTTAAAGTTCCCTCACCTCCTGGGATGTCCAGCTTTACAGTAACACCGTTCACTTCCGCCTCAAAATGACCCTTGCCAAATTTGAACCAAGCAGCAATAATTTCATTGCCCTAAAATGTAAAAAAACAACTCTTTAAATATGTATAGCCTCGACATGCCGATTTCCAAATTTGATACCAGCAGAAATCACTTGGAAGTCCTGAAATGTAAAATAGCATTTAATATGTCTTGCTTCAAAATAACCTGGCAAAACTAGAACAAAAAACTAATATGAAAAACTAGCATTTAATATGTATTGCCTCAAATGCCATTTGACACACTTATTAAGCCGAACATAAATCATTTGATTGCAATAAAATGTAATAGAACAGTGTATGTTTTGTCTCGAGATAACTATTCTCATGCGAAAGACACAAACTTATGTATTTGTCTTGAAAAGTGTGTCGCGTTCTGAGAAAACTGGACAAAATGCATGTGCGTAAAGTGTCATCCCAGATTAGCCTGTGCAGTTTGCACAGGCTAATCCGGGACGACACTTTCCGCATAAACTGGATTTTCGCTAAGAAGAGACATTATTTAAACAAAAAAATTCCATAAAAGCGGAAATTGTCGTCCCTGATTAGCCTGTGCGGACTGCACAGGCTATTCTGGGATGAAAATTTACGCACAAGCATTATGCCCAGTTTTCTCAGAACACGACACAAGTAAAAACGATATCACACTTGATTAGCCTTCAAATGACTCCTGACACGCTATCACCGAACATACATCACTTGGTTGTGCTTAACCCATTTATGCCTAGTGGACTCTCCCATCCTTCTAAATTGGATCAATTTATTTCCAAAACTAGGGATGTCTAGTATATTTATTTCTATATTTAGAATGTTTCCTACATAAATTCCTTTCAGCAAACAGCGCAGACCCTGATGACACGCCGCATCATGCGGCGTCTCATCTGGGTCTACGCTGTTTGCCAAGGCCTTTTTTTAGACGCTAGGCATAAATGGGTTAAAGGTACTATAACACAGAGGCCGTCATGGAGCCTGAAAATTGACTTTTGTCAAACGTGTGCCATGCAAAATAATTGTGAGTNACACAGAGGACTTCATGAAGCCTCCAAATTGACTTTTGCGAAACGTGTGCCATGCACAATAATTTTTAGTATGCTAAAAGGTTCAATAATATTGTACGGTCATGTATTGCCCGAAATAAACAGTAATGTTTAAGACGGCATGAACTTGAAAACTATATACTAATAGTGTCCAAATGACATTTTCTGGACTTGAACCAAGAAGAAAACTGTTTTATTGTTCTGAATTGTACAAAAACATTGAATATGTTTTACCTCGATATAAAGTTTTCCTAATTTTTAAACTAGAAAGCATTATTCGGTTGTCATTAAGTGTACACTAACATTTGGACCGAAATGACATTTGACGAATATGGAACCACGTAGCAATGTTTGTATTTTCCGTACAGGTACATACAAGAACATGTATACAGTTCTGTCTAAAACTGACCATTGCAAAACTTTTATTAAGCACTACTCGTTTGTAGGCCAGGAAATATACAGTTACATATTATGTTTTAAGTGTTGAATTGCCGATGTTACACCAAGCGGAAATAATGCGGTTTCCCTGAAATGTTCCTTAACATATCTGGAAGTGTTGTCTCGAAATGACAGCTCCTGAATTCGAACCAAAACTAATGATTGCGTTGTCTTGCAAGGAACATTTGCGTGGAATGGATTGTCTGGCAATGGCTATAAAGGTAGATCAACAAATTTTATAATTTTTGTCGTGAACTAACAAATTCTCAGAGATCATGTGTTATTTGTGTTGTTGTTGTTTTAAGGCGTTTCGTGAACTTCTGTCTTTCTATGCGACGAATGTGTCGATCTATATTGTTGTTTTAATCGTATACCCGTAAATAGAAGATTGTGGTATGGGTGTGATGACATTATTGGTAGCTGCATGTGTAAACATGTGTAATTAAGGAATCCTTTCAACGCACTGCAACCACTTAAGTATTGTTGTAGCTGTTTGTTTTAAAGAAAAAAAAAATCGACACAACTAAATTTGAACTAACTGCACTGATATATTACCGTTGTAAACAGTTAAGCCAGTGTTTGAAAAAGGTGCACATACAATTAAAATTGTTAAGTAGTTCGTAGGCTGTCGACGAACGGTATTCAAAGCTTGAAACGAATGACGATATGTTATTAATCTGCAAATTTATGCAAGAAAAAAACCTATTAATATAGTCAATTTTTTTTTCATCGCCGCTATGTTTAATATTACTTTAAAATTTAATTCAATTCGTAATAAGTGTTTTTGTAAAACGACAATCAAATCATAATTCAGACAAATAAATCGATCTAAATTACAATTCTTACCGGCGCGGTCACATTTACAAAATCGTACTCAAGGGCACCCTTCTTCGGAACTGACGCAAACTTTATGTTAACATTGTCCGTCCCGTTAGCGCTCGGCTCTCGGTCCATTCCGACGAAGACAGAGGGACCAATGTCCGAAGGGCCGCAGCCGGAATTGTGAATCAGGCCCTGGCTGCGTCCGTTGCCTTTGGGCTTGAACCGGATGTAGATGTACACGTCTTTGCCCCACTCGGAGTTGGCGAAAATGTTGTCGTTAATGGCGGCGTTGCCGTCGAAGTACGCCGTGCCGTCACCGAGATACGTAACGTTCTCTACATGCAGGCCGATGTTGCGATCTTGGTCGGCCTTGAGGGAGTCGAAGTTAAGATGCAGTTCCGGTACGCACTCTAAAATGAGTAATAATATAAAACTGGAAAAAAAACTTAAATTATGATGATAACATTAACAACTGCATCTACGTGATTGTAATCTACTTTTTCTACTGGTGATCCGTGTGCACAAAGTACTGGATGTAAAATCAGCAGCACCACCGTATTGCTTCTATTACTAAGACTTCTTCTACAGCTACTTACGTAACCATAGCAACTTAAGCAACACTACTTCTGCAGAACAATCGACATTTATTTTGTCTACTATTATTTCCAGAACTCCTGACATCACTTCTACAACAACTGCGCATTCTCATATTTCTAATAGGTCTGCTGATGGTATTGTAACAATCTCACACGAAGAAGTACAGTCCGATAAAAATGCAAATTTAACCCTCCTGGGATGCCTTCTTACAATCAAGTATCGAAATATTATACCGATGTCAACACAAATTACCATACATTTATCCAGGCAGAAAAGAAACCACCATTAATACGAAAAACATATATCGACGTATTTAAAGTAAACTAAACATGCAGTATTCCGTCCCGTACCTTTTGGTCGCGCCACGTGAAGGCCATCATAAAAGTATATACAGCTACATTCCTTCTGTGAGTAGATCGTGCCGTCTCCACACGGGCGCGGTATCCAGACGCCATTTATCTCCTGCTCATAGATGTTCGAGCCCAGAGAAGACTCCCGGAACTCGCACACTGACAGCACAAAATTAATTATGAAATATATTATTGTTTTAAATGACAATTTGGAGTCTTAAGTTCAGATGCGCAGAAATTAAATGTTGGACTGAATAGAAAACTACGCACTGTAACGTTTTACGTTGTATTTGGTAGCTAAGAATAATCAGCTATTGCAATGGTTGGAGTTTAGATACTACTGTACAATATCTATATATCTATGTTAACAAAAACAATAATAAACGACTGTTGCATCTTACACAACATAATATTAGGATAGAAATCTGTATTACCGATTATGTTCAAATCTGTTTAAATTGTTGCCAACCGTGTTCAATTTTTTTTATATTAACCCAGAGAAAAAGATAAAAATGGTTAATTGTAACCATTGGCTGTAAAACTTGCTCACCAGCAGCCGATGGCAATACCACGGTCTGCTGCTTGTTGCAAGATTTGTTGCAGATCCCTTTAGGGTCCGGCTCGCAGTTGTTGGTAAATGGGTTGAAGCGTTCATGCGCCGCGCAGCACCTGGGAGCCGGAACCACGTGGGTGCAGTCCCAGTAAGCGCGACATGAGATGTGGTACGGCTTGAAGTGACCAACGGAGCCCGCGCACACATCTGAGAAAGTGAGATTAGAGAACAATATGTTACGTTTATTTTGCATTTACAGTACACGTTTTAACTTTCGATTAATAGAGAAATGCAAACGAGTACATACTTAAATTGATATTATNGTGCAGTCCGCACAGGCTAATCAGGGACGATACTTTCCGCGTTTATGGAATTTTTCGTTTGAAAGGAGTTCTCTTCTAAACGAAAATCCAGCGCAGGCAGAAAGTGTCGTCCATAATTAGCCTGTGCGAACTGCACAGGCTAATCTGGGACGACACTTTACGCACATACAGTACGCCTCGTTTTCTCAGAAAACGGCTCAATTACATGTATGAATGAAACAGAGCCCATCTGTATAAACCCTATGCGGGACTCGACCCTTTGACATTCTGCTCCAAATTAACTGCCCTAACCACTAATTTGCGAAGACAGTGTAGTGTTTCATTATGGCTACATTTATGTCATGTGTCTCCAACAACATCGCCAAAAAGAAGATCTAACTTTTTTTTTAGCGATACCCAATGTAATAAGAATATTTAATGAAAGCATAAATCTTCACATATTCTATTCAATCTTCATGCGGTTTGTGTTAATTTAATGTTAATTGAGCGAGTAATATCGAAAATAGCGAACCAATAATCGAAAGAGTAATAGTTATTTACCTTCCAAGCGTAAAACCGCGTAATATTTTCCGGGAAAAAAAGACATCAAATGTTGATAAACAACAATAGAAAACGTTAAACGGTTGTTTAATGTCTCGCGAGTTAAAACAAACAAAATAAAGTATGTATAAAGACCAAGTTCAAATAAGTATTAAAGATAAAAGTCATTGCTTTTTATTATTTACATTTTTTTTAATAATCTTCGTGTTACGGTTAAAAAAAAAGAAAGAAAAACAATTCACACGATGATGATTGACACACTCGTGCACCGCAATAACATGACAAACATATGGATATCCTAATCACAAGAAATTACCATGTAATCTGTTTGTAACAATTATCTGCAGTTGTGTCGCGTTTGGGCAACTGGGCAAAATGCATGTGCGTAACGTGTCATCCCAGATTAGCCTTTGCAGTCCGCACAGGCTAATCCGGGACGACTCTTTCCGCCTAAACTGGATTTTCGCTAAGAAGGGACATCATTAAAACGAAAAATTCTAAAAAAGCGGATCCATCCCAGTTTTTATGCATCTTATGGCAGAGTGAAATATATCAGGATTACTTCATTGAATAAGCCTATGTTCTTGAAAAATATCGGTGTGTAAAGCAAACATTTACACTGTTATGCTGCGCGCAACGTGGAATTGTGTCACCGATTTCAGACGTATTCAAGGATTTATTCTTAAATGTTAAGATATCGGATCAAACTGCAAGAACAACTGTGTATGTTCTTCAGATTTTTGAAATGTTTTTCAATAATAATAATAATAAAGTGTTTACATTCTGTCCAGCCCGTGTGTAATCCCCATGTGAACCCCGTTGATCCTTCACCCTGTATATTGCGAATTGACAAAAAAAAAATAGTTTTAACAAAGCGGTTCAACGATCGTGATCAAGAACCCTGTAGATAGTTATAACTATTATAACCTAACACCATTTAGCCATTTTCACAACAAACATCACATTATCACTCAAAATAATAACTAAATAATCTTCAAATTGATAAACATCTGCGTAGTCCTTGATTCCATGATACACGTGTATGAAAAATAGTATAAAAGTTATGTGTTTTCGCGATTTAATACATCTTATTAACAAAATTAAACGTTCTAAAACATGAACGGGCGGTATTTTTCATTGATGCATTTGTAGGACTGTATTCACATTAACATAGTTCAATCATATTACCTTACCGAACACATCAAAGCAACGAAATGCGAATTTAGATGATTTATGTCAGATTTCGCATACTGCACAAGCCAATACGGAAGTCACGACCGCCTGTCCACGTGTTCCAGTTGTGATTTATTGCGTGATCATTATTGCTTTGATTCTGAGAACCATACGGTTTTAGAATTGATGCGTATCTTTTTGCCATTTGTTTCTGATTAATAACCTCGCCTTTCGAACTAGTTAAATTGAACTTAAGTTTGAAACCCGCCCAACCGAAATACAAACACATTCAATAAACAATTACATACTAGAACCATCAGCGCATAACTAAACGATAACGTGCATTATGTCAATACAGATTACAATCGGCAGCGTGTTGGTGTTCTTATGCGTGTTAATGAAAGCACGGGGGGGGGAAATAAGGATGGTTCTATAGCAACGAATAAAAACGACAACGATTCTTTCCTCACATCATAAAAATAATCTTCTTAATAAATATACAGTATGCAATTCAAATGAGAAGTGTTTTTTAGTTGTTTGGATTTTTCATGTTCGCGACTTCTTTTTACGATTTTAATTTTTAAGTTTTTTAAAGATGACTTTATTATTGGCTGATTTAAGAGAGATAATTGAGCAGGGCTCCTACTTGGGCAGCTAAGTGTCTTGCATGGCACGAGGTCCCTCGAGTTGCCGGCACATCCGTCGACAGCCGTCGGCCGTCCGGCGCCGTCGACGCAGACACGTGACCGCTCCTGCTGCCCAGGGCCGCAGGTCGCTGAACACGGCGTCCACTTAGTCCACACGGTCCATTCTGTAAACACGGACGAGGAAAACGTTAGAGACATGTCTGTGACAGATGATCAAACATGTGATGGCGTGTGTAATTATTAAAATAACGTAATAATATGAAAATATTTATTGTATGCTTGTCGGTGAAATACAGTACTATATTGATGTATACAATTGGAAACTTATGATTATTGTTTTATTACTACTTTCTAAATAAAATTAGATCTAACACCGAAAAGAACAGCCGGTGGTAATCGCCGCACTCAATCAGAAATGAGCGATTAAGAAATTAACAAACCTGCCAAAGTTGCGGTACATGGGTTGTAATCTCCGCACCCAATCGTCTGTACAGCCTCACCTATGCACGGGAGACCGCCGTTCGAGGGGGTAGGATTCTCACACTTCCTCGTTCGCGTCTTGAAGCCGATCGTGTGACCGGGACCTAAGAGTTAAAACGAGTTGTATTATATATCTATAAATGTTTTTTATAAAATAATGGGCTTTTTCAACTATCTAATACAAGCAACTGGACATGAATTCCATATTTTACAGTGTCGAATACGTTTCCGTATTCAACGGCTGGGAACGCAGACTACTTTTGTGTTTTATCGATCGTAAATAAACGTAACTTTCCGAGCGTCATTGATGGTAATCCGTTCTATATTAAGACAAGCACGTGTTTGTCATACACAGAAGTTATGCCCGTCTGTTCACATGTGATCGATTTTTCTTTAGTTCAAATGTAGTTTTCAAACAAACTAGTAATTTCCAAGAATATATTTTTTCGTCAGGAGGTGTATAGTTAATAGCATATTTCAATATTGTTGTGAATTGTACCAAACTCGTTCATTGTTTGACATCATATTCCACTCGCCTATATATTTTATTTTGGAAGCTGACATTACACAATCATCTTGTGTACTGGAGGGTTATTTTGAATGAATTGATCGATTTCAGTATTCGGCATTGGGTTGGTGACGTTTTGTGGAGCTGAAAATGATAGACACAGGCCTTTTCCTGTCGCTGTAATGAATCTGATTAGGTTTAAAATAAAACATGGTGAGGCTTGCCGAGCCTGATATATTACAAAACAAATAGGAAAGTAACTCTTTTTCTGTTTATTATACCTCTGCGCCTCCATTTTTTTTTAATNCCAAGTTCAAATAAGTATTAAAGATAAAAGTCATTGCTTTTTATTATTTACATTTTTTTTAATAATCTTCGTGTTACGGTTAAAAAAAAAGAAAGAAAAACAATTCACACGATGACGATTGACACACTCGTGCACCGCAATAACATGACAAACATATGGATATCCTAATCACAAGAAATTACCATGTAATCTGTTTGTAACAATTATCTGCAGTTGTGTCGCGTTTGGGCAACTGGGCAAAATGCATGTGCGTAACGTGTCATCCCAGATTAGCCTTTGCAGTCCGCACAGGCTAATCCGGGACGACTCTTTCCGCCTAAACTGGATTTTCGCTAAGAAGGGACATCATTAAAACGAAAAATTCTAAAAAAGCGGATCCATCCCAGTTTTTATGCATCTTATGGCAGAGTGAAATATATCAGGATTACTTCATTGAATAAGCCTATGTTCTTGAAAAATATCGGTGTGTAAAGCAAACATTTACACTGTTATGCTGCGCGCAACGTGGAATTGTGTCACCGATTTCAGACGTATTCAAGGATTTATTCTTAAATGTTAAGATATCGGATCAAACTGCAAGAACAACTGTGTATGTTCTTCAGATTTTTGAAATGTTTTTCAATAATAATAATAATAAAGTGTTTACATTCTGTCCAGCCCGTGTGTAATCCCCATGTGAACCCCGTTGATCCTTCACCCTGTATATTGCGAATTGACAACAAAAAAATAGTTTTAACAAAGCGGTTCAACGATCGTGATCAAGAACCCTGTAGATAGTTATAACTATTATAACCTAACACCATTTAGCCATTTTCACAACAAACATCACATTATCACTCAAAATAATAACTAAATAATCTTCAAATTGATAAACATCTGCGTAGTCCTTGATTCCATGATACACGTGTATGAAAAATAGTATAAAAGTTATGTGTTTTCGCGATTTAATACATCTTATTAACAAAATTAAACGTTCTAAAACATGAACGGGCGGTATTTTTCATTGATGCATTTGTAGGACTGTATTCACATTAACATAGTTCAATCATATTACCTTACCGAACACATCAAAGCAACGAAATGCGAATTTAGATGATTTATGTCAGATTTCGCATACTGCACAAGCCAATACGGAAGTCACGACCGCCTGTCCACGTGTTCCAGTTGTGATTTATTGCGTGATCATTATTGCTTTGATTCTGAGAACCATACGGTTTTAGAATTGATGCGTATCTTTTTGCCATTTGTTTCTGATTAATAACCTCGCCTTTCGAACTAGTTAAATTGAACTTAAGTTTGAAACCCGCCCAACCGAAATACAAACACATTCAATAAACAATTACATACTAGAACCATCAGCGCATAACTAAACGATAACGTGCATTATGTCAATACAGATTACAATCGGCAGCGTGTTGGTGTTCTTATGCGTGTTAATGAAAGCACGGGGGGGGGAAATAAGGATGGTTCTATAGCAACGAATAAAAACGACAACGATTCTTTCCTCACATCATAAAAATAATCTTCTTAATAAATATACAGTATGCAATTCAAATGAGAAGTGTTTTTTAGTTGTTTGGATTTTTCATGTTCGCGACTTCTTTTTACGATTTTAATTTTTAAGTTTTTTAAAGATGACTTTATTATTGGCTGATTTAAGAGAGATAATTGAGCAGGGCTCCTACTTGGGCAGCTAAGTGTCTTGCATGGCACGAGGTCCCTCGAGTTGCCGGCACATCCGTCGACAGCCGTCGGCCGTCCGGCGCCGTCGACGCAGACACGTGACCGCTCCTGCTGCCCAGGGCCGCAGGTCGCTGAACACGGCGTCCACTTAGTCCACACGGTCCATTCTGTAAACACGGACGAGGAAAACGTTAGAGACATGTCTGTGACAGATGATCAAACATGTGATGGCGTGTGTAATTATTAAAATAACGTAATAATATGAAAATATTTATTGTATGCTTGTCGGTGAAATACAGTACTATATTGATGTATACAATTGGAAACTTATGATTATTGTTTTATTACTACTTTCTAAATAAAATTAGATCTAACACCGAAAAGAACAGCCGGTGGTAATCGCCGCACTCAATCAGAAATGAGCGATTAAGAAA
>VMBQ01003906.1:2499-109168 GCA_007657795.1 Dreissena rostriformis
ATTTTATGAAATTCGTCTTCAATGTATAATTTTTATTGCCTATTTTGTGTCATCGTAACATAATTTTATCAATATATTAAAATTTAACACATATAAAAATCGTACAGTCCCGCTTTAACTTGGTAAATCGTAAGTGGTCTGTGATCCAAAAGACAGAAAAGCGGGCCCTGTTTATCTGGACGATACATCGAACCAGGGACCCATACTTTGTTTGTGGACCTAATCAAACACACTAAAAAGATTTGTTACGAGGAAAGTCAGTTGGTCAAACTGAATGCAAACGAATAAACCATAACGGCATAGACCAGTTTTTGACACACTGATGCATACTATTACGCAAGTATTCCCCATTATACTGTAACACGTAAAACATAATATTAACCTTTAAACAAACAGAGCATAAATAAATAAAACCATTTAAACTACGTATACGCTCTACCCTACAAATCTGTGCACGTGGACATCCTGATTTCCGCTTCATTGGACATGTATCACCTCACCGATAATAAATACATTTATTTTGTGTTGCCATACTGTTGAATGCGCGTATTGACGGATTATAAAGGCAATATATTAGGAAATCTTATTGACTGATATTTAATAATACAATATATTCGGAAATCGTATTCGTGATTTGAAAGAACGCCTCAAACATTTCTTATGCACGCTGATATGCTTTATGTGTTCTTACAGCTAGTCCGTAATTAATTTATTACATAATTAATGTGTTGACACGATTGCGAAGTATTAAAACCCACGTTTTCCACGAGGATGACGCGACCTTGTCTGTCGAATGACCCCCCATTATACTGATCATTTTCCGGTAGACGGTGTGGCAGCCGATTCGATTGTAAACAGGTAGTTAAATTGACCAACTATTTGTTAGCATTACAACATTTTCATTCTTCGTGATACAATTTTAAACCTATATGGATACAGCTCTGCGTTTTGCAACGATATAAAATGAGGATTTTGCTTGAGACAACTTAATCCCCAGTACAAAGGCGAGGTAGATACAAGCGTTTCACTCTCAACTCTCGAAATAAATAGTTTGGTGATCGGAATGATTCACAATACTATCAATAATCGAGTCAAATAGCTGTGTACGGCAAACTACTCAAGAGGTCTGTTTGAAGAACGCGCGTAAACATATTTGAAATATATATGAATGATTCGCGTTTGAAGGGTTAACTTTAATGGTTTTACTTCACAGCGCATTTATGTGTTTCATCCATATAGTTATATATTCCAAAGTAATATAGAATGAGAAATAAGCCACTAAAACTGGCACAGCATCTCGTTTTTGATGTCAGTGTGATGCAGTTAGGAATTGCGCATAAAGAAAGGGTATTGCGAACTTTGTTTTAACTGATTACCTTTCACCAAAACAAACCAACATCAAATGCCGTTGATCTTTGTTAAGATATTTCTTGTTATTTCTTAGCGTGACTGCCCATTAACAAAATAAAGATAAAATTATTGTTTCTACTTCCATAAGTTGTACGTTTTATAGCCATATAAATCATTAACACGTTAAACCAAACTTCTATACGTTCAATGTGTTAAATGACGCCGGAATCGCACACAATCATTTCTCTATTGCATACTATTTGCTGCGTTATTTCTAGGCATTTTTGTTATAGAGACCTTTAGGAAACAAATTCTCCGTTTGAAATGTTTGTCTTGTCTGTAATGATAAATAAAAACATGACCTTAAAATCCGCTCAGACGATTCCACGTTTCGTTTTATATAACCGACGCCGTTACCGCTCAGACGATTCCACGTTTCGTTTTATATAACCGACGCCGTTACCTCCGGCTCGGTTTCAAGTCTATTCTGAGACTACAACACTTCCTCCAAAAGACATCTTTTGACCCGCGGTGGCAATATAAAACAATAAATATAGTTATGCTTATACAATCGGATAGAGAACAATGATTAGACAATAACTTCAAATTAATGCAAACATAAAATATCTAAGAATAAAGCTTTGTCTAATTATTCACGGTAACTTAATATTTTAAGTTTTTTTTATAATTTACAAAACACAATTTTGAGAAGTATACCATCACGTGGTCGGTCTTTCTTTATTCTTAAAAAAACACACACACTTATTTAATATCTTTTCCCAGAATTTATAACGATTTTTATGTTATACATTTCACTAAATCACTTAAGTGATACAAGTGTTCATAATTATACAAGTTCTACATTTAAATTTATGAAACCACGTGGTCGGTGTAACTGAATTCTAAGAATGTAAAATATTTAATATCTTCCCCAAAATATATACTGAATGTTATATTCTAAATGTAAATACGCCTAACATGATACAATTGTCTATAACTTAAAAAGTTCTCCTTTGAAACGAAAGAGTTAAAGACAAATTTATGAAACCACGTGGTTTAAATGTTAAAGTGTGTAAACCATACAGCGGCCTACCCTGATATGCGACGAGCTCGTAAAAGACCGACAGTTTGCACGGGCAGTGGTTTTGAAGTTAGTGGACGAGTCTATGTGTTACGGTAGACTGAGTAGGATGGGTTATACCATTGGGATTTTGGGTTTCGGCGTTCCCTTAGGAAAATAGCCTTTTCGTTGAATAAGACAGTTTATCCTTGAGCGAATAAACAATATTTAATTAAATGGACAAAATTTAAGAAATGCGCCACGAAATTATAGTATTTCATTTACGCCTACATAGAACATTAATTTGGTCCTAAATCAACGAAGTAAACTGTTTATGATGAGTCATTGTTCAACTTGATAATAATTTAAAATGCGACATAAACCTACAATTTATATTAAATATTAATTTTCATCTTATTTAACGATACTTTATTGTATACTAATTTATATTTGGAGGCTTTTTGGTCTAGTGTTTCATACTGTTTAATGATTTCCAATTCTTCTATGAGAATTTTACACCTTGATATACTGCTTCTTCTGGAGAATAATTTCAACTTCAAAGTTTTTTGGCCATCCGGCATATATTTGTTTTTTTGAACTAAAAAGATAATTTATTTGCGACTTAAGCATTTACAGCTCATCGTCAAAAACAATAAATCAATCATAAATACACATACATACATATGCGTCAAATTAACTGTTTATGCATTTTTACAAATATAGGATTCTTATGAGATATATTACTATGATATGCAGTGTGTACATGCATGATGCTATGTTCTGAAATCTTTCCAACACAAAGAGATAAAGATGATACTTGCATTAAATTAATTTCATCGGCCTCAGAAAGTTGTAATTCAGTTGTTCTGATGGATACCATTTAGTAATTAAATTGCAGTTCAATCAAATTAATCTTCTCCTTTAATTTGAATTGTGATGTTCTTGTTTGAGTTTATTTTGTACGTGTTTGTTTTGTGATTATTGCTGGTCTAAGTGTGAGGTTTGGCTTTTCAACCGGTTGAAACCCGAAATCTTTTATTTGACCGATGGTTCTAAGGCGATGGAACCCCGCTTTTATAATTATTTTATTACTTATGTCAAATTGTATTTATTTACCCTGAAGCTATGTTGGTTGATAGCAAAAACTAAACTTGAAGCAAAAGATAGAAAAGCATGGTATTGCAATTAAACAATTTAAAATTCCATTTTTTTTTCAAAGATATGATTCAATTATAGCTCCAATACTGACATTCAGGGCCGAATGCGGGGACTTTGTCAATACCGATGTTATTGAGATCATACATGTTTTTGGTTAATATTTGTAAGGTCTAAGGTGTTCAAACGTCAGTAAATAATAGTTCATAAGTGAATGGGTTTTCTCAGAACGTCAGCGGTATTAACCTGTTTATGGTACTTCAGTTTAAGCAACGGTTTATTGATCGTGAAACTCAATCATGACCTGAATATATAAATTATAGATGCGACAATTACTAATAATAACATTTAAAAAACAAGATGTGTTTGTAAAACACTATGTCCCCTTTTGAGCGAGTTTGACCCATATATTTGACCTTTGACATTGAAGGAAGACCTTGACCTTGACGTTTCACCATTCAAAATGTGCAGCTCCATGAGATACACATGCATGCCAAATATGATGTTGCTATCTTCAATTTTGCGAAAGTTATGGCAAATGTTAAAGTTTGACGCAAACAAACCAACAAACAAACCAACAGACAGGGCAAAAACAATATGTCCCCCAGTATAGACTGGGGGACATAAAAAGCTCCTAAAATCGATACTTTAACACTGATATTCCGTTTCATTTTTGGAAGCGTTCTAGCCATTGCTTTTTAATATAATTAGGTGGGAAATTAAGCTTTCCTATGACAATTAGAATTTGCGAACATTGCAAAATGTCTTAGTGCTTAAAGTATTCTGTAATAAGGAAAACGTTTTAGAACAATTGGCATAATATAGTTAACTGTATTACAATTTGTCACTATCTGTTAAAATAGAGAATACTAATAAATAGATTTTTCATTAAAAAGTTGGCTTTAAATGTAACAAACTATTAATATATTAAAATAAAACATGATACATGTAGAACGTGTCAATAATTAGATGATTCTAACGAATCATTGCATTCGCTTTTATATGTGTGTATAAATATATATTCATTTGTCTGGAGTATGTTGAATGTTTTCTGTGTGTACATATATTTTGTGAAATGTATTTTGGCCCGGAGGCCATTCAATACAATGCACTTACTTCACTTACCATCATGAATCCCTTTTTTCATCATAATCTGTGTAGATGTTACTCAGCAATTTTAACACGATATGAATACCTTTATATTTCCTATATGGTTTCAGCAGACAATGTTCATGGGTTAAAATTAGTTTAGTTTCTTCCAGGTCGATTTGTTTGTATTTGGTACAAAGACAGAGGGGTTCCTGAAAGTAAACGTACTTTTGTTTTAGAAATGTGATCACAACATATTTATCTACGAGATGAAGTTTGCACTACCAATGATGGGATTTTGCGAGTAAATGTGTAAACATTCTATTACATTAACGTTCCCTAAATATTGGAGTCAATGATAAACTTGAAACGCATAGTAACGCAATCCATTACCGACAGGTCATAGCATACGTTTAATTTAATTAAATAACATATAATAGTATTTTTTATTTAAATCAATCTCACGTTACGACAAGCGGCGCTATTTAAAATAAAAATAGCAATAATTGTGTCGAGCATGTTGCGTGTAACACATAATTCATGTATAATTGTGGATGAACCGCTAGCAGCCTGTTTTTACACCCATGCGATCGAAAACGCGATTGACTTAAAGAGAAAAAGTGTTTATATAGCAATAAGACATAATCCTTTGAATCTGATTATAAGATCAACTGACATCATACACAATATCCAACGATTATTTTAATTCCAAAATCGAGACGCGCTTCGCCTAAGTCGTTTTAAGAAGAAATGAAGATTTACAAAATTGACATAAGATACCGTACAGAAGAAGAAGAGACGTTTGAATTTGACTTTTTAGTTGAATGCTTATCATTGCTGAAGGGAGAAGACTCAAACGGAAGCATTGCATCTTAAGGTGACATTGATTCAGAGGTAATACGAATGTTAACTCTTGCTTGTATGGAGCAAAGAGCATCTTACCCCATTTATGCCTAGCGTCTAGAAAAAAAAGGCCTTGGCAAACAGCGTAGACCCAGATGAGACGCCGCATAATGCGGCGTCTCATCAGGGTCTATGCTGTTTGCTTCAAACAAAATTCTGTAAGAAATATTCTAACAATAGAAATAAATATACCAGACATCCCTAATTTTGGAAATACATTGGTCCAATTTAGAAGGATGGGAGAGTCCACTCGGCGTAAATGGGTATAAATAAAACCATGTTCATAAACAGTGTGTAAGGTGTGCTTATAAAAACCTTACAATACATATGAGCCTCGCTTTGTGAAAATGGTTTAAATGCATTTGCATTAAGCCTCGTCCCAGATTAGCCTGTGCAGTCCGCACAGGCTAATCAAGGACGACATTTTTCCGCTTTTATGATTGTTTTCGTTTAAAAAAATCCAGTTGAGGCGAACAGTGTCGTCCCTGATTAGCCTGTGTGAACTGCACAGGCTAATCAGGGACTTAACTTTACGCACATGCATTAAACCCCTTTTTCCCAGAACAAGTCTCATATATGTATGATACTTACAACCTAACCAGAATACTTTTACTGCTCGAATCACAATGGAATGACAAGTATATTAGCATCAAAATAGCTATTGCATTTGGTCTTGGTTGAAATGACTTTAAATCATGAGTTGATGAAATTTCCACAATAACGTGTAAATGAATCTTAAAATTCAAACATGCTTTCAAATTTGATTAGAGTGGTTGCATCTGGGGATGATGATATGCAAAATGTTGAGTTTTCTGTCAAAATTTCGAAGCGATTAATAGCAATACTATTAATCGCTTCGACATTTTGACAGGAAACTAAACATTTTGCATATTATTATCCCCAGATGGAACCACTTTAATCAAATTTGAAAGCAGTAAATTGTTCTCGTACGGTGGAAACAGACACAGCTATCCGTTTTAATTGTAAGATAATAAACTGACACTGACTACAACAACCCACAGTAAAATGCGTTTTTTCACTTTCACTGAAATTTACGTGCAAATTTGGTCTTCCTATGTTGTTTTTTTTTTAGATTCTATTGTTTGTTTTTCCATGGAAAGTTTCGTTTTGTTTCTGGCGATTTTGTTGCAAATTTCTGCATGGGAAAAATCCCATTTGATTTTCGGTTTATATTATAGGTTTTTTTTTAATCGGTTTGTTTATGCCCAGTTATTGACTTACCGGTAACACATTGTGTGTGTGTGCTGATTTGTTCAAAAAACGATTACACAGTCCTTAAATGACGTTTTAATACTTGAACACTCGAAGAAAACACGATTTTAAAAATTACAAAATTCCATTGGGATTTTAGTTCCATTCGAAAAAAAAATGGAAAAACTCCCTTTGGACAACAAAATAACACATTTGAAAATTTAAATGAAAGAATTTAAAAAATAATATAAATACCATCAATAAATGATCACTAAGAAGCATTGTATCGCACACTTTATATAACTTATGCGTAGCTAAAAGGAAAAGGGCACTTAAGTTTGCGAAATTCCGGTGGCCGTTTTTCACCAAACTTTCAACTGGTGTTTGGTGAAGAAGTCTGATTTATCTGCATAATATACTCTTGATTCAAATGTAAAAGATGTCACAATATAATGTGGAGTGAACTTATGTATTTGCAAGAGAAACTGAGGCAGCTATAACAGAGCTTTTATACATCCATCCCACAACATAGTCGGAGAAGAAAGCTTAGACTTAAGGCAGCATATAAAATGTGTAAAGTGTTTGTTATACTGGTGTTGATGGGACACGATGCAGAATATATTTCAAACGCCTCTTTTTTAAATCATTTTCACATATTAACAAAACGTCTTTGTTATTAAAGAAAAATGTGAAGAGGAAAGTGCCCAGACAGTTTTTTTGAAATTGGCGAAAAAAAGACAGGCTTTAAAACAAGTACGCTTACCAGATAGATGTATTTGCAAAGTGTAACTATGTTTGCAATTATTATACTTGATTAATAATCACAATTAAAAAGGGATCTTGAATGTATTACAACAATTTAGACAAAATACAGTTTTAGATAATCAACACTTTATGTTATATCAATATTCATTGGGATAATATAATTATGCTTGTTTGCAGTGTTTTTAAACCAAACTAATCTTATTACTATCATGTGTGTGCTGATAAGACTAGACGCTGTGTGTGCTCATTTATGAAAATGATATGAACGTGTTTAGCGTTTGAGTGGCGTGTACACAATGATTTTGGATTTCATGTTTCATTCTGATAGTTTGTTATTTATTATATAATTAAACTGGTCACTTATATTGTGCTCATTAAAAATGCATTACGATCTGTTTTATGGTTTATAATTTTTTAATAATGTTGTATGTTGAAACATTACATTTAATACTTTTTTAGCATAAGTTTGAATTGTGATAAATTACTTGTAATTAAAATAGATATAGTCTGCTGTGAACGTTTTGAAGCATGAATTGAATTACCGGGGTATATGCGTATAATAAAGAACAAAACAATGCCATGCGTATGAAAATCCAATGTCCAAATTATCCGGTATGGATTATGATATCGTCGGACAAGAAAACGTTACGAAGTTTTAGTTGTCAACGGACAAGTTTAATATAAACATTTGAAAATATGTGAACTTTACAAATTGATTGTCTTATTAGTCAACAGATTGTATATTTTGAATGATACGTCGTGATTTATTTTAAATATAATGGCACAATGTTTTTGGGAAAATCTGGAAAATAAATATGTGTGCATCATTTGACAGGTTAAATTGCTTGCAAAGATGCAGACCTTTTGCAATGTAGTCGTCCATTGACAAGTATTTTATTTTTTGTCTGTATTTCATCACTCCTTTCTTATACTCCTTTTTGACTATAAATGGAAACAATTGATTCGCTGGTGACATTGACCTCATAGGTGGCAACAGCAGTGAAATCAGAAGATCTCACCTACAGACTCTGTGAAAGAGCAGGAGCGTACGGGATGGAGGTAAGCACAAAGAAGTCAAAGATCATGGTGAACAGCACGACCAACACCAGTGCAGACATTACCATGAATAGAAGAAGTGACCAGTTTCAAGTACTTGGGCGCAATCATGTCCAAGGATGATACCAGTACCGCTGATGTCCAAATAATAATTGCCAAGGCGACCGCAGCGATGGATAGACTGAGCAGGTTGTGGACAAGCAGTTACATCAGCCTCCTCACCAAGTACAGGCTCTACAAGTCCCTCGCAGTCTCCATCCTACTCTACAGCTGCGAGACATCGGCACTTCACGCGGACACAGAACGCAGGATACAGGCATTTGAACATTTATGTCTCCGAATACTACTCCGCATCTCCTACACGGAGCACAAGACCAACGAGTACGTCCGGAACAACACTTGTTGGTACACACGAGCCCCTACTGGCGACCGTCAAACTACGAAGCTGGCTTGGTTTGGACACGTCACCAGGCATGACTCTCTGTTCAAGACTGTTCTACAGTGCATGCTAGAGAGAGGTCGACGTCGAGGCCGTCAGAGGAAAAGTGGGATGGACAATGTTACAGAGTGGACATCCCTTCCCATGGATAAATCATTCCGCAGCACACAGCAGACCTGACTGGAGGAAGATTTCTGTATCGTCGACTCTCATTTCTACCCGACGGCCGAACTGGTCGACGGGATTGATGATGATAGTAACAATTGAAAAGTATTTGAGGATTAAAAAAGGTTCAGAATGTATAAAATATGCAGAAGATAAAAGTAAATCGTTGAATTGATATGTCCTACGAATACCCGCCAAATAATTGTTTAATGATATACTGATATAGTATCTGAGATATATCACAACATACCAAAAATGCATGTATAAAAAAGGCTATATAAATCTGATTTTGTTTTTGGACATACTGACCGTGGATGTAAGAACAGGGCAATAACTGTAAAATAACAAAGTGAAGGGTGATTGTGTTTATGCATGGCAATTCTACTCATTGATACACCAATCCAGTGTCATGTTTAAATCGTGTATAGTATTTGAGATATAGCGTTGACAAGTTACATCATACACAAATAATAGAGGGGAATAACTCTTATTTAAGAAAGTGTAAGGTTATGGTTTTTGTGCATGGCACTCCTCATTGAAATCTATACATCCATGAAGTTTCACATGAAATCTTGTATCGTATCTGACATATAGCCCTGAACAATAACCTCATACAAAAAACAACAAAGGACTATACCTCTTATTTAAGCAAATGTATGCTATGGTTTATGTGCATGCCACTTCTCCTCATTGATATATTTACACACGTGAAGTTTCATGTTGAAATATTGTATTGAGATAAAGCCTACAAAAGTAACATCATACAAAAACAAAAAAGAGCAAAAAATCTCATTTAAGAAAGTAAAGGGTTATGGTTTTTGTGCATGGCACTTCTTCTTAAAGATATCTATAGACCCATGACGTTTCATGTTGAAATGTTATACAGTTTCTGAGATGTAGTCCTGACACGTGTGTGACAGACGGACGAACTGACACGAATAATGATGATTCATACATTCATAAATTGTAGTTGTTTATGTATCACAGCATGTACGGAAACTAATGATCACATTGATGTGATTAGAATTAAATAGAAATTCATACACAAAAATGTATTGTACATGAACTTCACATTGATTTTATTCCTCGAACTAAGATATTCAAATTCTTTAACCTTTGCATTGTTGTCATACTATTTAATATATTTATTATTATTATTATTATTATTATTATTATTATTATTATTATTATTATTATTATTATTATTATTATTATTATTATTATTATTATTATTATCATCATCATCATCATCATCATCATCATCATCATCATCATCATCATCATCATCATCATCAACATCATCATCATCATCATCATCATCATCATCATCATCATCATCATCATCATCATCATCATCATCATCATCATCAACATCATCATCATCATCATCATCATCATCATCATCATCATCATCATCATCATCATCATCATCATCATCATCATCATCATCATCATCATCATCATCATCATCATCATCATCATCATCATCATCATCATCATCATCATCATCATCATCATCATCATCATCATCATCATCATCATCATCATCATCATCATCATCATCATCATCATCATCATCATCATCATCATCATCATCATCATCATCATCATCATCATCATCATCATCATCATCATCATCATCATCATCATCATCATCATCATCATCATCATCATCATCATCATCATCATCATCATCATCATCATCATCATCATCATCATCATCATCATCATCATCATCATCATCATCATCATCATCATCATCATCATCATCATCATCATCATCATCATCNTTTTTTTTTTTTTTGTCTTTCGGGTACTAGAATGGAGAAATGAACCGAAATAAACGAAAATGACAATTTTTTTATTTTTTTTTGGCGACCCCAATAAAAAGTTGAGGGTCGGCGCCGATTCTGGAGACACGGTCGGGCGACCGGAAACGGACCTATATTTTTTTGGCCTAACGTATCTGAAGGAAATTCTCAAGATCTTTCCAAATACATAAGTACTTTTTTTTCGCAGGATACAGACTAATAATAATGTCTCTATAATTCTACGGCGTTCGATGCAATTGAGCTATGTGTGTGTATGGTTCGTACTAATTAAACCGTGGTGATAACAGATCTGAAATGGGACTGGGAGATGAGAGGTTCGCACGTTAATATAACATACTTATATTACTACTAAAATAACAAGCACTACAAAAGCGCATTAAAACACCGCCCAGCTATATATGACCCTCCAGGGGCTGTACACATATGCTCAAGAAGAAAGGCTCTTAGTACGTCGTCTCTTCTATCGACGTTTATTGGCAATAGCAGCAATAAATGGAGTGTTGATAGTTCTAGTCTTGCCCTGGAAGCACCGACAGCGCGTTTACTGTAAGCTGTATACCGGTAGTCCTAATGTCTGAACTAGTTTTCCTTAAAATTTAAATTGATGTATGTTTTCTTTAGCATGTTTGAATTATGTAATTGTATCGGGCCGCAAAAGTAGAAATCAAGATTTTGTTTCGTTGCAGACCCTCAACATGATTTAAAATTCAGCGTGCAATCCTTTGAACTTGCCGTACAGTGAATGCTTCATATTATCAAACCCATCAGCCACAGCAATGTCTGACCAAGTGTCGGTAGAGGACGTTACGTCAATAGTCATTGACAGCGGTTCCGGCGTCACAAGGGCAGGTTTCGCCGGCGACGATGCTCCGAGGACGGCATTTGCAACCGTTCTTGGGAAACCAAAACACGACGTAAGTAGTAGTGATTTGAAACTAACAAAATAAAAGGTCCTTATTTCGATGTATTTCGATAAGCATATCGATTAATTAGCATATAAATGTACTACTACATATGTAAGCGATCTAACTGAACAATAAACTCAATCGAGACTGGTTTATCGTCTCTGGAATACGGTGTAAAATATTGTGGCAGCAACATATACCTATTGACTGTAGCAAAAGATGTAAAGTTTCATAATTATCATGTATTACTTCATTCTTTTGTATTAGCTTATCTGAGAACGAAGTATTTAATCAACAACCCCTATGAAGTGTTGCGGTCAGTCATATTGATTTTGTTTTTATTACCTAGGTCGTAATGAGGTGAAACACATTATTGGTCATTCCGAATACGTTGTGATGCGGAATGTCAAATTCGTGGTTATTTCACATTGGTAGGGATGTTGTGTGTCACATTTGTGGTTTTTCTCGCTATGTAGTGATGCGGTGTGTCACAATCATGCAGAAATGCGTTTGGTCACATACCTCAATTCCACTTTCATGGGTTTAAACTTCCATTAAAATCAATCATTCAATAAATCAATCAATTAATCAGTTACTGAGTTTATTTAATTAGTTCATAGCTGTCCCCCATCTATTACGCACAGGTAGTGATGAGGTGCGTAACAGACCCTATGTCCATGTTCGTGGGGGAGCACGCCCTGGCGGAGCGTGGCATCCTGTCGCTGCGCCGACCCGTGGAACGCGGCATTGTCACCGACTGGGAGGATATGGAGAAAATCTGGCACCATGCCTTCTACAATGAGCTCCGAGTGGCGCCGGAGGAACATCCAGTATTGCTCACCGACCCACCATTCAATCCGAAGTCGAACCGCGAAAAAAGCATGGAGGTAAGGCAGTCTTTATAAGATTCCAAAAAGTAGAAAATACACTTATTGTTTATAAAGTGAACAATTGATATTTCCCTTGTTTTGTATGAAGAAGCTAATAATTAAATATGACCATTGCGTGCGCATTCATGTTTAGACCTTACAACCTTATATGTAACTGTATACACTTTTGAAATGCATTTTATTAGAACAAAAATGGAAATATTCGTTGGCTATTTTGGAATTCATATGCAATTATTGTTCAGATAATGTTCGAGACGTTCCGAACACCGGCCAGTTACATCAGCATGACGCCAGTACTCTCCCTTTATGCGTCGGGGCGTCACTGTGGTATCGTCGTGGATATCGGAGATGGCGTCGCACACATCACGCCTATCGATGGAGGTTAATTCTTTTTTGTTTTAAGCATGTTCGGAATATTATTTTAGTGGATCCGTGTTCTAATGGTCACACATTGGCGCCAGACCCAAGGGGTCGCAGGGGCGATCCCCGCTCACAACACTCTAATCTAAGTAATCGTCTTTCGCATGGGACGTCAAACCGAGTGGCAGTGAACTAGATGCTTAACACGAGCATAAAACCTCACATGGTCGTCTCTGGAACAGGACTTCTATGTTATTTTCATTATACCTGTTACCCAACGAACTAGTCTGCTTTAGGCGTTGGAATATGTCGAGGTAAACTCTATAAAACAGTCCTACACACATAAACGCTTTTAAAATCAATATTTATAATAGTGATAATAAAGATTAAAGGGATTTGTTCACAGATTTTAATATATAAAAAAATGTTATCAATTAATGAATTTACTATCAAAACTGTAGTATTTGGAATATTTCAAAATATAATTCCAAGGAAAACGACAAAAGAAACAAATCTGCCTGTCCTGTGGCTCGAACCTTTGACCTCTAGTGGCAAAAGCTAACGCGCAACCACTACAGCAAGCTGGCGTCTGAATGTGGATCGTGGTTTTAACGCTATGTAATACACACTTCCGATTTAGACTATAATTATCAATATACCAACATATTTTTTGTTTAATCTTTGTCAAGAGTGTTAATTTGCGTGTTTAAATATATTGCATAGGTTCTTTATTGAATCTATGGCATTTTTTTAATTGTCATTTTTTCAATCTGTGAACAATCCCCTTCAAATGTATACAGATACACCAATACAATTATCAAAATTCGACCCGATTGTATTAATCAGATATGCAAGCATTTAACGTTGCCCTATTATCATAGTGTATACATGGAGACACGCAATGAAGCGAACGCACTTGGCAGGAAGTGACATCACAGAATACCTCACACAGCTACTCACGGAAAAGGGGCACTATTTTCATACAACAGGTATGCTAATTTAAATATGGAAGGTATGCAGCCTATTAACGAAATAATACCCGATTCTTTTTAGTTGATATGTGAATTAACACTGAAGAAAAGATGTTTTCGTTATTAGTTTTTTTTTCATAATTTCTATAAATTACTATAAATACATCAAAGTAAAGATTGACGTTAAAAGATGACCTGGCAGCATAAACAATATCTTTAGAACATGTTTTCATGGTTTAATTTAAGCTACGTTATAAATATATTTATACTATTTGTCCTCCAATCAGTTTTGATTGACAGGTTAAACCTATTATTAACTTAACAAATTACGATCCTATGGGTTTACTGATTTTGATTTAAATGCAATAAGGTTTAACAAATGTATGACTATAAACATTTGGGGAGATTGTATGATACAAGCGTTTACATTAACAGCGGAGCGCGAATTAGTGCGCGAAATGAAAGAGAAACTGGGCTATGTCGCCTTAGACTTTGACGAGGAAATGAAAACCGCGATGACGTCATCAAAACTTGAATCCACATACGAACTTCCGGACGGCAAAGTCATCACCGTTGGCAACGAAAAGTTCCGATGCGCGGAGGCCATATTCAACCCGCAGATGATTGGTCAGTACAGTTATTCATATTAACGTTTATTAGATAGGAATAAAAATCAATGTTTTATTCCTTTGTTGTTTTTGTTTTTTTTTTAATTTTTCAGTCTCGATTTTCGGCGTGTCAAAATATTATAATACAATAGCATAATCTAAGCATTTGACATTTTTTTTCATAATTAAATTGCTTTCAATGTGCTCCTTTTCCCGGGGGAAATCATTTTGTGCTGTCAGCGCTTTGATTATTAATATACATTGTTATGTTATTTGCGCAGAATTCCGTTTTTATTAAATATCTTTTCTAACAAACCGTTTATTGACCTTTTCAGTGCTTTGATTATAATCTCCTACTGTATTTTGTTCGCCAGGCGTGGAGCAACCTAGTATCAGCGAGCTGGTGTACCAGTCAATCCAAAAGACAGACATTAACGTTCGCAAGGACTTCTATTGCAACATCGTCCTGTCCGGGGGATCCACCATGTTTCCAGGTTAGTTGTATTTGTAATTCATGTGTTGGTAGTGAGATTACAATTCTTTGAGTATCACCATGCTCTGGCTTATTGTTGGTGCTAGAAGTTTTTAGTATGCTTATGTATATAGAGTGTTGCTTAAATAGTAATATACATGTATTCCAGTTTCTCGTCATGCATGCACGGAATTTATGTTTTGAGACATTACAAGCTTATGTGAATATTCAATTTGTCAACGGAATGAGTCCTTCAGTTTGTTTCGCCTGTCAAACCTTGCTCACCTAAAGTGAAACGTGTACGGCTAGAAGACCAGATTTTTACCGAACTGGAAAACCATGTGTTTGTCCTCCAGGTTTTGCAGAACGTCTGACCAAGGAAATGACGTCATTAATCCCACCCAACGCGCGGATGAAGGTGCTGGAACCCCCTGAGCGGAAGTACTACGTGTGGATCGGCGGCTCAATTCTGGCGTCTCTGTCCACCTTCGCCTCCCAGTGGATATCAAAGGCGGAGTACGAGGAACACGGGCCGGCCATTGTACATATGAAATGTATCTGATAAATTGTGGCCATTATATGAAGAGCTCTTGTGTTAAATATGAGCCATGTTCTGTGAAAATAGGGCTCTATGCATGTGCGTAAAGTGTCGTCTCAGATTAGTCTATGCAGTCCGCGCAGGCTAATCAGAGACGACACTTTCCGCTTAGGCTGGATTTTTGTCAAGAAGAGCCTTCCTGTAAACGAAACATACAATACAAGCGGAAAGTGTCGACCCTTATTAGCCTGTGCGGACTGCACATGCTAATCTGGGACGACACTTAACGTACATGCATTTAGCCCCTTTTCCAAGAGCGAGGCTCAATTATATTTAAGCGTGCCGACACAATAGTATAGCGCCCTGCGGACACTATTTCGTGAGGGTGCTTATTCAGCTCTAGTGGTGTGTAATCGCAGTTATGAGAGGCGTTCGCTAAATATTAACTAAATATAAACGATTTTTCTACGATCGTTATTTACGCTTCGATAACATTACACAAACGTTATCTAGTGAAGTATAATATAAAATAATGTTTTTTTATTGTTGTTCACCGAAATTAATGATGCATTTGAAAGTTTTTAAATGACTTAATTGTTGCGTACTGTTAAAAGTAATCAGCAAAACGAAATGCATTCTAAAAATATAAATGGCTTCACAAAATGTATGTATTAAAATCCTTAAATAGGTCATGTCCGAATGGCGAAAGTTGTGTTTATACTTAATATTAAAAATTACTTAAACTTAAAAAAATTGCTGTACAAAAAATAAGAAATAGTACATAACACTACGGACCTCATCGCGTTACAGTAACTTCCTAGCTTCCTCATACATAGATTTCGGCCTGTTAAACGTCTCTTATATAGAAAATATGGACCGCGCTCTGTGAAAATTTGATTTAATGCTTTTGCGTAAAGTGCCGTACCAGATAAGCCTGTGCATTCGTACAGGCTTATCAGGGACGACACTTTCCGCTTTTATGATATTTGTCGTTTAATGAAAGTCTCTCCTTAGCAAAAATCTAGTTTAGGCGGAAAATGTCGTCCCTGGTTATCCTGTGCGGACTGCACAGGCTAATCTTGGACGACACTTAACACACTTGCATAAAACCCCCTTTTAACAGAGCGAGACTCATATCGTACTTTTAATCGTACGATTTTATTATGTCAGATCTGTTCGTTTCCCAGCGGGCTTCCAAATACGAACAATTTAAACTGAATAGGTCTGCAACAAACTCTATATAAATAAACAAATATCTTTCTTAATAATTACCTATGTTATAAATGTTATTTATATGTCTATATTTTATAAAAAAAATACTACCATATGCATATTAGATGTTAGTCAACGGTAGCAATACCAACATACCTGGTTACTAGGTTAACAGTATAACATGCATAATGTAAATGCATACCAGCTTATATGACAGTTCTTTTATTTTCTACAGAAAGATACACATACAAGAGTTTGTTATAAATAATTTAATATAAATATATTATCACAATCACCCGAAAAGAACATTTAATGCAATAGCAAACATAAATACGGTAATAGTTTGCCTTTCTGTCATGTTGCGTACTTGAACTGAACAAGAAGTTGAATATAGTTATTTTTAACCCATTTATGCCTAGTGGACTCTCCCATCCTTCTAAATTGGATCAATTTTTTTCCAAAATTAGGGATGTCTAGTATATTTATTTCTTTATTTAGAATATTTCTTACAGAAATTCCTTTAAGCAAACAGCGCAGACCCTGATGAGACGCCGCATCATGCGGCGTCTCATCTGGGTCTACGCTGTTTGCAAAGGCCTTTTTTTCTAGACGCTAGGCATAAATGGGTTAATCGCAACAAAAGGCATAATGTAAGTTTGTTCCCTCTACTGCAAATGTGAGGGACATGTAGCATGGGCTTTGATGAATGCGTGACGGTGTAGATCTACATGATGCTGTATCTGTACGATGATGGCCACTATTGAGACATCATCTCGACAAATTCTGAAAACAGAGATATATTATCCAAGATCTTAGAAAATTAACTTGAAATTGAATTGTCGATATTTAAACAGAAAACATGCAATGTGTCTTGCATTGTTATCTATTATGGAATTTTCATTAATGAATTCCGTATTATTATACAATAATATTATTGCGCTTAATCATATCTGTCATTTTGTCAAATCTGAGACGAATTGACCAACAAGTTATATCCAGGTATTTTTTTGGCAGGAGCGATAAGATGATTCGACAATATCTTTTCACAGAAAAAAAGAGGGCACTATTGGCGACTATAACGTTGATGCTTATTCGTTTTCGTTTTAACAACATAAAAAATGCAAGAATTTCCAATCGCAATAGCCATGAGATTTACCATGTGTGTTTAATGTGTTGCATTATATGAGCCTCATTATGGGAAATGGGGTTTAATGCATGCGCGTAAAGTGTCCGCACAGGCTCATCAGGGACGACACTTTCCGCCTTAACTGGTTTTTTGCTAAGAAGAGAAGGTCTTTAAAAACAATACCAGCGCGGAAAGTGTCGTTGATAAGCATGTGCGGACTGCACATGCTAATCTGGGACGAGACTTTACGCACATGCATTAAGCCCTGTTTTCCAAGAACGCGGCTCAAATGAATGCTTCTGTTTATCCCATATTAGCGTCAGTGTCCGGCCCTCACCGTTATAGTCTATCTGTCCATCCCCGTCCTTGTCCGCCTCTCTCATCATTTCATCCACCTCCTCGTCCGTCATCTTCTCACCCAGGTTAGTCATTACCAACCGCAGCTCGGCCGCCGTGATGTACCCGTTACCGTCCTTGTCGAACACCTGCACACATACGTTACAAGTTTTATAAAAGAAACATGCACTAACCCTTTTCATAATAATAAGTGAGTTATACCCGAGGTTGCCCTAGTGTGTATGCCTCTGCAGGATTCCGAAATCGTCCGCTTTTACCAATAACCGCTATGTCCAGATGCCTGTTTGCTGTCCAAATCAACTTTACCGGAATTGTTTGTTAGATAGATGGCTTTCGTTACGTTTTGTTGGCTGAATAGAACACGTGATACAAATACATATAAGTAAAAATATCATTATAATTATGGAATTAATTCAAGACATATGAATGAATAACTCGAAATGTATATAAAAAGGCAATAGGCGTTGAAACTAATACTGATGTAATTTATGTCAGGCATGACGAGGATGATTAGTTAATATGTAAGAAATATACTAAACTAAGATTACATAAAGTAACATTTTCGTAACACAGTCTCACATCATGTCAAACAACATTTATCTTTATAAACTTTCAAAGTACAAAATGTTCGAATCAAGGGGCAAATCGATACAAAGTTGAGCATAGCGATTTTAATCATGCTAACAATTACTCCAACGCGACTCAAGGGAGAATACCCGCCTGGAGCTTTAAGCAGCATTTTCACAGTTAGCTACCCTAAACAGTAAAAAAGGAAACACCAAATATCTTTAAAAAAAAGATACACGACCTTGATGTGAATAGATTTTTGTTGGTTAAAAACGATAAAAGCAATGAAATTAAACAGTTTTGAATAATTTCGGTCAGGTGGTTTTTTTCTGACCAATACTTCGCCGCATTATATATGTATACATTAAAATTAGGACGAACGCAGTTTATAATATTATCAGAGACTCCGATAATGTGAGATAAAATACAAAATATTGCCCCGGGTGAGGGTCGAACTCACGACCTTCAGATTATGAGACTGACGCGCTACCTTCTGCGCTACCGAGGCATATAGGGGCACGTTAACTTTTGTCTTTAAATTGTTGCGACAATTTCCCTCAGGACATT
Source organism: Dreissena rostriformis (assembly GCA_007657795.1). Classification (NCBI taxonomy): domain Eukaryota; kingdom Metazoa; phylum Mollusca; class Bivalvia; order Myida; family Dreissenidae; genus Dreissena; species Dreissena rostriformis. The sequence continues at coordinate 22,099 of VMBQ01003906.1, forward strand.
TCCTGCCTCAAGGCAATGTTTAATAGATTTAACAACTGAACTCTGAATACTGGACACGATGGCGGAAAGTAGGCTCTATGCTCACTTGTCACAATAGACACGTCTACGATGTTCGCTAATTTTCACATTTTAGGAATTAATTTCATCTTGTTACAAAAAGTACTCGTTTATGTATAAATGAATAATATAATGGTTATAATTAATTATGTTTTCTATTTTATATACATTGTACTAGTATTTGATCGATATCCTTTTTACTCCTTTAAGTTTGACGCTTGTTTTAACAATAACTTAAGAACGCTAATATTAACCTGGCGCTGACCTTTATGTACGAACTAATGAAAATAGCGATATGATGAATATATTAGTTTCCGCGATGGATACCGTATGGTCTCCTTAAACTCGTGCACACTATAGGAAAGTATCCACGCGTGTGATTTGTGGTAATTAAGTTCACCATGTTTTTTATTACCATATTTATTTAAAACACCACTCACATAGTTTTTATTTACTATCAATAGTTAATTATGATATGTAAATTGCACCTAGCATTTTTCATTTATTGTATTCTTGATAAAATTGAAAGTTCCATGTTAGTGCTTGTTTAGATGTTTCGCTGTTTTCAACAATATTTTGTGCGTTAAACATTTAATAATATGTGTCGTGTTCTGAGTCCGCAGTCCGCACAGGCTAATCTGGGACGACAATTTCCGCGTTTATAAAAAAAATCATTTAAATTATGTCTCTTCTTCGCGAAAATCCAGTTTAGGCGGAAAGCGTGGTCCCGGATTAGCCTGTGCGGACTGCACAGGCTAATCTGGGATGACAATTTACGCACATGCATTATGCCCAGTTTTCTCAGAACACTACTCATCATGTCACCAACGATCACGAGTTTAAGGTTTTCTTACCTTAAAGGCGTCTCTGATATCTTGTTCAGGATCAGAGCTTGCCCGTGTACTCATCAACTTCATGAACTCTTCAAAATCGATAGTTCCGTTTCCTGGGAAGAACAGATGAATATTGTTTTAATTATGCTATACACTTGTTTCCCACTATACTGTAATAAGGACAAGTGTGAAAGGAACAATCTCTTACAGAAGTGGCGTTGCATATCACCCATCAAATCGTTAGGACACTTGTATGTTTTTTTCCTTCGTGTGTATGTATTTCGAAATTAACGAGGTCCTTCCGCGAATGAGGCTGCATTATGTGAGTATCCGGAGTGTAACCGATCACTGCTACCTAATTTACTAACTAGAGGAAAGTTGGAACGATTTTTTAAAATTATACATGCAATTTCCAGCTATTCAGTTGTTACTGAAAGGTTTTTACATTTTGGTGTGGTCTTGTATTGTAGGGGTNTAGCTGACAAACGCGTGAACCAACCAATGCGCTTACCGGACAGCCTCCCTGATAGAAATGGACGTATATCTTACCATCCTGGTCCACCTCACTGATCATCTCGTTGATCTCCTGCTGGGTCGGGTTCTGCCCCATGGAGTTGAGCACCGTTCGGAGCTCGCTCGTGTCGATCGTGCCGTCACCGTCCTTGTCGAAGAGCGCGAACGCCTCCTTGAAATCTGAGCATACAATATACAGCAGCATTAAACGTGCTTATAAGAGTTTTAAGTCTCAAAAATAAATAGTTGCAATCAAATATGGTATATTCATTTATCAACAATTGTGTACAAAATGCAGTTGCAATAAAACATGAAACAGTAATTTCAGATGGGTGAACATTGTCAATAGGATTTATATATCTTAGACAGTCGGTATCCAGACTGATTAGTTTGAGGCGTTAAATGTTTACCATTTCCATTGAATTTATACCAATTATATAGCCGAAACGTGATCTTAACGAGGGGAGCATCAACTTCAATGTTTAAAATTACCGAAATCCCCGTTAAAGAGCTTTAATTTATTTCAGAAAATGACCAATTTAATTTTTTGTAGCACTTTACATTCTAAGATTAATAAATGCCATATAAGCAATGTTATTTATGAATAATAGCACGTACATGTATATCGGGACCCGCTCTTCATAAGTTAATATTTTCGATTTTTTTTCCCACCCAGTTTGACTGTTACTGAGGGCGGAGATCTGATCGACAGAACAGCCGAAAGTTATTTTTAAGGGGCGAAACTTCATATAAAATAGTACACAAGAAAAATGAGAAACACTGTATAAATCTTTAGTAAAAACCGTGTTATAATCGAAATAATTCGTGTACGTTATAGTTTGTTGTCGAATAACCCACGGCCGGAAGTTTAGATGCGTGGTTTCAAATCACTCGTGCTTCGCACTCGTGATTTAATCCCTACGCATCTAAACTTTCTGCCGTGGGTTATTCGACAACAAACTATAACGTACACGAATTATTTCTTAAATATAACATAACATGTATTGACACGGGGGATTTCGGTACCCGCGCAATCGTCTGAGCGTGTTTAACTTACCGAAATATCCAATAAATAAAGTATGTTTTGTAAAAAAACTAATATGTTGAGCATAATTAATAAATAAAAGCCCCTTTTACCAGTGTTAAAAGTACGGAATACCGTTAGTGCCATCGTGGTTACATATTAAAACCCAGAGGGCGACAATGCGCTGGTGCGATAGTACGATGGCGACAATGCGATAGTACGATGGCGACAATGCGATAGAGCGATGGCGACAATGCGATAGTACGATGGCGATAACACGATGACGACAGTACGATAACGCAATAGTAAGATGGCGACAATGCGATGATACGATGGCGACAGTTCGACAATACAATGGCGACAGTGCGATAGTGCGATGGCGACAATGCGATTGTGCGATACTACGAGGACGACAGTGCGACAATACGATGACGACAGTGCGACAATACAATGGCGACAGTGCGATAGTACGATGGCGACAATGCGACAATGCGATAGTGCGATAATACGATGACGACAGTGCGACAATANGCCCTCTGGATTTAACTTTGTAACCACGATGGCCCTAACGGTATTCCGTATAAAAGGGATGAAACAATTATCTAAGGGTGACCAGGGGCCTTGAAATGACTCCGTAAGTTGCTAAGGGGGTGACCAGGGCCGTAAAATGCCTTAGTATGTCGCTACGGGTGACCCCTGACAAGGGCCTTGAAATGACTCAGTATGTCGCTAAGGTTGACCAGGGGTATTAAAATGACTCAGTATGTCGCTTAGGGTATTAAAATGACTCAGTATGTCGCTAAGGGTATTAAATTGACTCTGTATGTCGCTAAGGGTGACCAAGGACCTTGAAATGACTCAGTATGACGCTAAGGGTTACCAAGGGCCGTGAATTGACTCTGTATGTCGCTAAGGGTGACCAGGGGTATTGAAATGACTCAGTATGTTGCTAAGGGTAACCAGAAGCCTTGAAATTACTCAGTATGTTGCTAAGGGTAACCAGAAACCTTGAAATGACTCATTATGTTGCTAAGGGTTACCAAGGGCCGTGAATTGACTCTGTATGTCGCTAAGGGTGACCAGGGATATTGAAATGACTTAGTATGTTGCTAAGGGTAACCAGAAGCCTTCAAATGACTCAGTATGTCGCTAAGGGTGACCAGGGGCCTTAAATGGCTCAGTATGTCGCTTATGGTTACGAGTGGCCGTAAAATGACACCGTATGTCGCTAAGGGTGATCAGAGGCCAATTTCTTGTCGTTTGATATATTATTTTAGGCCAAATATGATTAAATTCATATAATTTCTAATCTCTTAAAATAGTACTTGGGATAAAAAGTTATCCATGTTAATTTTATAAAATGTTGAATTTAAGAAATTCGTACTTTACATATTGTGACAAATTTTGATAATTTTCTTCTTAGTACACATCTATCTTATTATGACCGGCTTTTTCGATTTGTTTGATTAATGTTTGTTTATATGAAACAGTGTGTTATGTGTTATGGATGAAATTGAAACTGCATTGAAAATACGTTTAGACCTATAACATTTGTTTTATGTATACTAGTATAACCTTTTTATTTACTCATGTTTCAAATGAGTATTACTTATGTATACGTTGTGTGATGAGTTTAACTGGACCTTTACTTTATTTTGATGCAGGTGTGTGATTAGAAACTGGCCAAGCACATGCCTATTGGTTTGTTTAGCCGTTGTTCAAATATTTAGAAACGGATCCTATCCCCCGGTGTATTTATTTACTTTAGAAGTCGTGAAGCTTGCACATTGTTAAAAGAACACCAATATTTACTACTTTCTTTTCTGATTTAAACTGTGAGAACGTCTTTTGGTAATTGACCGTTGTCAAAATATTATTTTTAAGTATAAAATTCACCTTAAATGTAAGAAGTGAGACAAAGTCGCACTTCAGTTAGACTTCATTGTGTTTAAAAACAAATATGTTTTACAATAATTTGTCATGTCAAATAGCCGGACATCTAAAGGCCGCTGCAAAAAGTAACCCTTTTTTTCATTGGTTAATTTGATTTATATCTATATAATTATATACTGCGTTTTTATTTGTCACTGAGTTTTCTCTTCCTATATTCGGTGACTTATAGGACCTTAGGGCCGCGTGTTTGATTGTTTTCTCTAACATTCAGATTTATTTGTGTATGTATATACACATGCCACGATAACAGGAAATCTTCTATGTATTACAGTATCTATTTTTTTTTAGAATAAATATAACACGCTCAAAATATGTCTAAATGTTTTGTATACATGTAAAAGAAGGACACTTTCAGGATAATATTAAATAAATGCAATTTGCTAATATGATAAAACTATCAACAAGAAACACCAACTACTAAACTAACACCAAAATAAGGAAACATCTTGATTATTAAACGCTAATATTTGCTGTCTAGTTCATACAGAAAATTAGTACAGGTACCTGTCTATATTTACTTCAAAATACTACAACTATTCCCTTTTAATTGTTTTGATATCACATGTCACATGCGTCAATACTGTTTCTATGGAAATTGAAATACTAGTAAGACGCGTAAAATAATAATTTTATTAACCCATTTACGCCGAATGGACTCTCCCATCCTTCTAAATTAGATCAATTTATTTCCAAAATCAGGGATGTCTAGTATATTTATTTCTATATTTAAAATATTTCTTACAGAAATTCCTTTAAGCAAACAGCGCAGACCCTGATGAGACGCCGCATCATGCGGCGTCTCATCTGGGTCTGCGCTGTTTGCCAAGGCCTTTTTTCTAGACGCTAGGCATAAATGGGTTAAATCGATTAATCTTTTGTTAACCTCAACAAATCATGTTTGAAGATAAATATCGGTATCAATTAACGGTTATATTAGACGGCGCGTATTATTTGCTAGCATTTTAAACTGCTCTGATTTCACACTTGCATAGATGGTTGAATACAATAAACGACCATAAATCCAACATTGATAATTTTATGGATTGAATTTCCGAATCCCGAAACATTTCGCCTTGATTCATTTTAGGTTGACACGATGAAGTTAATATAGGTGTGTATTTTATGACCTGAGATCAAAGGGGTGATTTTGCTCTCATGTTTGACTTTAGATTACGTGAAACCTCTATTGTGTCAGGTACGCCTTTTCTTATTAACCTCGGTAACATGCGATAAGAGCGATGAGGGATGAAATTGTTTTATGTTAATATATTAACATGATTTGATCAGGCCAATCGCATAAATAATAATAATATAAGCATACACGAGTCATCGATTTCAATCCAAACAAGGTTGGTTTTCACATGCAATTTTGTTTAACAGCATTATTAAATTTTAGGTAACCGCGTTTCATGTTCGTGCTAGTGAGTCGTCTCATTCAACACTCGAAGTAACAAAAAGCTTCGTTGTTTAGTGTACGGTTTATCTCAGTTAACATACGTGCTTAGTTTAGGTTCACATTTTTTTTTTAAGTTATAGTTATTGTTATACGATGTTCCTGCGATGTGCTTGTTTGTCGCAAAATTATACTCGACGAATGTGAAATCGACATTAAATGTATTTGTCTTATTATGCATTGAATTATTACCATATTCAAATGCAGTAGTTGAACTGTTACGTCACAAACAACGCAAAACTTAATTTTAGTTGGGTCGAACCGCAAACACTTGCGTTAGAACAAACATGGCATTCATTTGGTGCCATGCATGCTGGCAATTGTACCTGTAATCTCTTCGTCTGTAAACTGCTTGACGGTCGCAGCTTCTTGAGCCTGTAAGTAATTCAAACACGGAATAAGTGAACACAGTTGACATACTTTTTTTTTCACAAGAAAACAAAATACTTTATTTACCTCGTCCATAGGTATGTGCAGGTCGAGGCCATCCTGCTCCATACCGTACAAAAGAGTATGTGTTAGTAGCGCAAATATGCGTTATTATTTTCAGAAAGACATACAAACACATTATGTTAATTATGGATATATAGACATTGTAAAAATCATACTTCATTGATAATAAAATTATATGCACAAATAACAAAAATCATTGTTAAACTAGCCTGTAGGTTAATAAAGAATAAAATTGCTATTGTACAAAAGTTGACATACTTGTAAGTTGCATTTCAAGAGGTGCGTACAGAGATGTATAGCAAGAGAGATCGAGCACGATTTCGTATATAGATATAAATAAGAAATTACAACACATGGTTTACAACGTAACAATCAATAAAATTATCGCAACGAATCTACGTGTGACGGAAGTGAAACATGTTTAAATTGCTGTGCGCCTTGGCAGAAATAGTACAAACCTGCAAGTTCACTATCCGACAAAATGTATCATACAGTCAATTATTCGGTAACCTTTTGAGCATAAAACCTCAGCAATGACCCATTCTGTCGTTCTGTTCCCTGAGTATATGAACATTTTCGTTTGATTGTGTGTGTTTTATAAATACGCTGCAAGGTTTTTATACTCTTTATAAAGCTAAAATAATCATTTTTATCCACTTATGTTCCCAAAAAGATTAGGGTAGGTAGATCGGCCAAACTTTTTTGGTCGTTAACTGTTTTATGATTCCCGATGCATTAAGAATATGTAATGACAGGCAAAAATGTTCCAAACCTCTATTAAACAATATTTCTTTATTTAATTTTAATGTGTGTTTTTTTCTCTATTTTTTTATATAATATGATCGAGTTAAGATAATATGATCACAGCATGTATAAATGTAGTTGCTTTCGAGAATTTTGCAAACTGGTCGAACACGCAACCTGGAACACCAAAAAAGTTTAGGGACAGCACACACAACAAGGGTCGGTGGAAAATAACCAATTTATTTTACGCCTTAAGTATGCATCTATACTAAGAAGCTGATAATGTCCTCGCGCCGAGTGTATATTGTTAGTCTGGTGGTAAATATTTAAAGGGACTGTAAACCACAAATGACGAAAAAAGAAAAGTTCTAAAATACCGTTTTTTTTTTTACAATTATTAGTTTATATTGATAAAAAGATTGCGGCTGGTATATTACATTACTTGATTTTTTTTTAAATATTTTCAGTTTATTCGGTAATAAAATTTCGCGATGTGACATCGCGAAAATAGGTGACATAACGATATACACACTATAAATAACGCAAGTAGATAGATCATTTTATATTTAAAATATATACAATTCACTACGCATGTACAATTTGCATTCCTGGGCTTACCACGTAACGATTTAGATCAATCTACTTGCGTTATTTATAGTTAACTGGTAGTTACCTGGTATACATACCCAGTAAAAAAAATAAAAAAAAATAAAGTACAAAATAAAAGTAATGTTATATACCAGTCGTGATATTTTAATCAATATAAACTAATAATTGTAATAAAATACGGTATTTAAGAACATTTCGTCATTCGTGGTTTACAGTCCCTTTAACATTACAACACACACACACTTATGAAAATATCACACACTCGAAGCAAAGACAGCAGCCAAAAATAGCTGTATCGACCACTCTCGCTTTTTTTTATAATTTCATATTTTAATTTCATTTAGTTAATATGTAGTTGACAAAGAAATGGATGCAAATAATTACATTTTCACTTAACAAAAGCTCTCAGATATCAGACAGAATGATAGGTAAACGAACTATTTAATCCCGATTTGATTTATTTATCTTTACTGGTAATATGCCTCTTATAGTACCATTGCATGCTTTATCAAAGATCTGTATAAAATCTTACTCACCATGGTATTTGGAGTGGAGTATGTATATTTTTCCCGTTTTTCTTACTTTGATATAATTTTCGTATATTTCGTCAGTAGACAGATTGACCAATTTAAGTTCTTAACTAACACTTATGTCCAATGTTGAAACACAATAAAGACTGAATAGCCGTTGACATTAGTATATCTCCAATTTTCCTTTTTCAAATCTCCTTTTCTAACAGAATGTTCACATTCATAAATAACCGGTGTACTACTTGTTCAAATAAAATACGCTGTCAGATTTGCCAAGCTATTAATTAATCAGTTAAGCAGAAATGTGTACTTTTGTGTATAAAGCTTTCCTCGTGAACGTCCCGAACATTAAGTCTAGTATTTACTTATTTTTACTTATTGTGGTAAATCGCGCTACAAGTGTCGTTCTATATGGTTTTGATAACTGCATGTTTACAATAGCGTTCCACCTGACATCATTCAGTGAGCGGCTTTCTTACAATTTCTATAATATTTGCTTTATCTTGTTCCCCCATTTCATTAATAACGACGAATAGACGAGTTTCATATTCCCTATTTAAGCGACTTTCACGACGCAATTATGTATCGATGAATTCAAAACTAGGCACGTGATGGGCAACTCTATAGTGGTTACTACTGTCTGCAAAATATATAGTCATTGTACGTTTACGTCAATTAATCATCACTTAATTTCTTCTGGAAAAATAACATTTACTTTAAAAAAAACATACAAAGTATCATAAGCGTCATTACATTACGACAGTTAAAGCCCCATTAATACTCAAAAATCAACGAACATTTCGTACAATATTTCGTAAAATAAAGTTACCAAATAAAAAATCAGTGTTCCTTGTAGCAATAGCAAAATCTTAACGCCAGATGTGGTCTGGTAACATGGATGTTTGTAGATAAAAAAAATTCCAGTTTAATTTCCCCCGACGATATCTATTAAAGGGACTTGTTCACAGATTTTGGCATGTTTTGAAGTTTGCCATTACATGCTCTTAATTGATAAATATAAACGTCAGAATTAAAGAGCTACACTATAAAAACAAGAATAAAAGTAAAAAAGAAATAAAAAGAGAAATAAAAAATAACCACACCAGGGCTCGAACCACTGACCATGGAGTAAAAGTCAAGCACCGAAACCACTCAGCCATCCGTTTTCACGTGTGTATGTGTATAATTCAGAGTTTATGTTCGTGTCGACTTTACGACTACATTATGTGCGGACCTGACCATCCGTCTTCACATGGGTTGCCATTTATTGTATACTGTGTATAACCATCCACGTGCTGTTACAAAATATAACGATAACACAAGAAATCGAAATTTTTAAATCGTTTCGCGTCTGAGACGCTTTATAATTTTATCAATTTCTAACGATGAGTTTTCGTAAACGAAAGTGTATTTTCAGTTTACGTTTGCGGCATTAGTGTTATTTCGCACACTGACGTACATTGGTCATTTTATCTTGAATCTGTGACAAAACAAAATGAAAAATTCTCATTTTGATAAACGGTGAACAAGTGACTTTAATACGACACATGAACACTAACATGCCACCATTTTAATGTTCGTATGTCGTATGAATAGATATCAGTGCGAGAAATTTAAATGGAATTTATTGAGACACAAAAAATTAAAAACAAGCATTTTGTATCTACAAAAATATATGTTACCAGAACATATCTGGCTTTGAAGTTCGACCTTTGCTATAAGGAACATTGATTGTTAATTGGGTAACTTTATTTTGCAAAATACTTTCCGAAATGTCCGATGATTGTTTAGTATTAATGGGGCTTTAAGTGTCGCTAATGAGGAATTATGCAATTTTAACTAGTGGTCTTTTTGTGTGGCTGGCAGTCGACGTATTCCTGCAAAAACGTGGTTTATTTGATTACTAGATCACAACCCTATGTGAACACTCGGCCACATAGTGACCAGAATGTGTACAGTTGGGTCAAATCCGGAATATATATTGCACATGCACACAACTAATGTAGCAAGGGACACAGTGAGACTACAATATTAAGCGCAGCATTCACCGCATCTGATAAAACAATTTGATTGTTTTAGTAATTACTTGAAAGGAAACTATAACAACATTGGAGGGCAGTCTTAAATGTAGCGAACACAGTTTAACGTCCGATACAGAGAACCCAACCCACTTCCCACGCTGTTCTCCAGTTTTCTCATCTCGTCTTTTATTCGACACTTTTTACTTACATCACCTATCACAGCTTAACAAGGTGGCAAGCGTATTAATGAAACATTTTTGCAAATACATAATTAATTGAATGATGAGGTATCCAAATTATTTTCAAATATTGTCAAACAAAATCGCTATTTAAGGATCACTGAAAAGAAAAATAACTCTAATATACATACCAGCAGTGCAAAATGAGTTGTCTCTCCTTTCGCATTAGCACACTTATTTACATACCACATCTAATGTGCCATACTCGCTCCCTGTGAATACCCGGTTAACGAGTTTGAACTTTATTTATTTGCATAACCTATTTGACATTTGTGTATATGCATTAACATTATAACATAATGGTTCGTTATTTACATGCTCATATAAATTATATGATTGAATCTTATAAATATAAAATATAAAGCTAATATAAAGTTAAGAATTCGAATTCGTTTATCGTAACACTTTGTTATTAAATATTACTTATTACACAATGTTGCAGCAAGTATGCTTATATAGTATACATCACATACTAATTAATACATAGGACGCCTGCTTATGCACAGCGTTGCATTAACTGTACCTCTGCTACATACACATAACTATGGAACGCCTGTCTGTCTTCTGTTGACTATAAATATATCGTCTGTTTCATTGAAATGATGTGGGTTTAAATCATATGATATGTGCTTATAATTGTATGTTGTGTGCCTGACATAGTATGTTGTTTTGTTTGTTTTGGTACGCTGTGTGCATGTCACCACAAACATAAATAATACCGGCACAAACATACAGCATACCAGAACAAACAAACACCATACTATGGCAAGCACACATCATACAATTATACGCAAATATCTTATTATTTAAACCCGCATCATTACAATGAAACAGCCGATATATCAAAAGTCAACAGATGACAGAAGATGCGTTCAATACTGTTACATCACTACGGGGAACATGCTTTATGACAAAACATATCGCATTCACAACCTGTGGTCTATATGAAATGGTCTTTCTTATATCATGGCTTGTTTGATGCAATATAATTGTTTAAGTATCGTACTGTATATCCTTGTATCGATAAGCCTTCACATTTCTTCTGTAATATTATTGTATAACAGGGACTTGTTTCACAGATTCGGGCATGTTTTGAAGTGTTTCAGTAAATGCCTTAAATTGCTCGATTGTAATTACGGAACTGAATAGCTAAAATTAAAGTGACAAGAATAGACTTTAAGAAACAAAACACAACGTTTGTCTCAAGACAGGCCCGAACCAGTGTCCATTGGATTAAAATGCTATTGCCTAAACAACTTGTCCATTTGGACTTTTTTATATATATAATTTCAATCATTTTATACTTGATATAAGTTATCCACGTGATGTATCAACATTTAACAAAAACAACAGAATCATGCAAAATTATTCAATCGTTTTACGTCTCCAACGCGTTAAAATGTTATCAATTTCTAATGATGATAATTCTTAAAAGCAGCTGTATGTTTAATATGGCTTAATTGGTCGTTGTTTGCTCAGGTGCTCCATAAAAGTACACCAGGTACTCTTAAGTATGCTACAATGTACCCCGGGTACGGAAAATACGCTTCAAGGCACCCGGCCATACGCCGGGGTACTTTTTAGTATATTTTCCCCACCCCGGGTACTTTGTAGTAAACGTTGAAGTACCCGGAGTACTTTTAAGTAGTACCTGGTCCGACAATGACCAATCCAATATCAGTCTACGATTCAGTGGTATTGATTTATTTGTGTTCTTTAATGTTTGATCCTGTGACAACACGTTGGAAAATTGTCCTTTTGACAAATTGTGAAGTCCCTTCAAAATAATTTAATATGTTTAAAATTATAACCGAACCCCTCTTACTAATATATGTGTTTTTATATTATTATAGTTAGCAGTATCTTATTATTACATTTGTTATATTGTAGTCTTTGTCATGTAACATGTAATTTTACATGTACACGTTACTGAAAAAAAAACCCATAACCTTTCGATCAGTCGATCGTCATTTAGTGTAATAATTGCTTCCTTACATGGATGCATTCTTCCTGTCGACCGGTACATGTAATGGCAATTATCTCGTTTTATATCTGAAGCATTGAAGTTTCTTTTGTTCATCAGCGTTAGTACTTCCTGTGTCCATCTAATTATAACCTTCTATTTGTTCACTGAACTCTACAATGCATCAGTGTATTTCCTTTCGACAACGATACCAAGATTTTTGTTTAACAATCGTTTCGCGAATTATTCATTATTGTAACGGAAACCTGTTTGTGTTGTGAAGATTATTCTCTTGTATGTATCCTCTTACAATCAAGGTTGTCGTGTTGTGTGTCTTACATCTGTTTCACTAGTGACATATTTTTTGCATGAAGGTAAATGTGTTTAGTTTCGACTTCGACATATTCACGCTTCATGATAAATCTATTTAATTTACTAAAGTGAGTGCACCATAATACAAGCTTTGTGAAAATAATTGATACCTGACTGATATTATTCACTATGAATGGCATTCACATATGTGTCGCGTTCTGAGATACTGGACATAATGCTTCTGCGTAAAGTGTCGTCCCAGATTAGCCTGTGCAGTCCGCTCAGGCTAATCCGGGACGACCCTTCCCGCCTCAACTTGATTTTCGCTAAGAAGAGACATCATTTAAACGAACAATTACATAAAAGCGGAAAGTGTCGTCCCTGATTAGCCGGTGCGGACTGCACAGGCTAATCTTGGATGACAATTTACGCACAAGCATTTTGTCCAGTTTTTTCAGAACGCGACACATATGGTCAAATACCTGACGCAAGGCTTAATTGTACGGAACAGTGATATCAGCCAGCAACGACATACGCGCACACACACAAATCTAAGGAGTTCTTTACGAATTGGACAGCGAAGACATTAACCCAGTTATGCCTAGTGGACTCTCCCATCCTTCTCAATTGGATCTATTTATTTCCAAAATTAGGGATGTCTAGTATATTTATTTCTATATGTAGAATATTTCTTACAGAAATTCCTTTAAGCAAACAGCGCAGACCCTGATGACACGCCGCATCATGCGGCGTCTCATTTGGGTCTACGCTGTTTGCCAAGGCCTTTTTTCTAGACGCTAGGCATAAACGGGTTAATAACGTAAAATAAATGTATAAGAAGAAGGTACCGTGTGATTAACCCACTTAAGTCATGGTTTCGCATCCCATTCTGTTATCTGTGAACGATTGTGTAATTGATCAGTTAAGAGTGAATGGTGTCCATCAGACGACAACAATGCGTCCGGTCTGGCAAGATGAATTCCAGTTCCTGAATTACAAGAAAGAAATGAAATTAAGAAAGTAAGGTTAATCTATTCGCTTTATCTAGTTTTAGCTGACGATTTCTGGACGCAAATACTGGACTCCTTTGAATTACCAATTTATGTAAAACCTAGCAATCAACAGCCGTTGGTCCATTATTCCGTTTTTACATTCCGACACAAACCACAAATGAAGTCTTTTATTTGATTAAGTTGTTTAAGGAACAGTTTTGTTATGTCCTACACTCTGTTGTCCAGGACAGACATTGCTTTTCAGTAACGTTTCAGGCATCACTTATTTCACACATGATTTTGTTTNGATGTGCAGAAAGCATCAGTCAGTTACATCTGCTGAATGTTAAGTTTTTACTTCATGGGTAAAGTTTGAGTCTCTATTTTCGTTTCCAGTCCCTATCTCCTATACCCATCTAGAGATTTTAGTGAAACTTGGCAACAATATTTAGGTCATTGAGACAAATTGCAGAAGGCATGCGTCCATCATGCCGGCTTAAAGTCAAGGTTGCCTTTCTAGGTCAAAGATTCGAGCCTCTATTTTCTCGTCCCCTCCCTCCATATCTAGTATACCCTTTGAAAGATTTTCATGAAAGTTGGCTTCAAATTTTAGGTCATTCAGACATCGTACAAAAGACATGAGTCAGTCATGCCCACTCAAGGTCAAGGTAATACTTCAAGGTCAAAAGTTTGGGCCTCTATTTTTGTGTCCAGTCCTTATTTATAAAACTTGGCTACAATGAAAAGGTCATTACAGAGAATGTGCAGAAGGTATGAATCAGTAAGGCCCACTCTTGTCAAATTCAAAAGTTTCAGCCTTTTTTCTGTCCAGTCCTATCTCCTTTACCCATTGTAGGATTTTCATCAAACAAAGTTAAGATGTTTAGGTCATTTGGACTATGTTCAGAAGGCATGAGTCTGTCAAGCTTGCTGAAAATCAAGGTCACTAATTCAAGAAAAATAAAAATCTTAGGGAGGGGGATTATAGTTTTCTCTTTGACAGCATTTGGTATTTTTGCAAAAGTATTTTTCTGCAATCTTTCATGCTAGATTCCCTCTATCACAATGAGCGCCGCGATTGAAATCGGATCTGTAATGTGAACTTTACAGATGTTATATGATTTACCTGATTTTTATCCATGGAACATTTTTTATCAGTTTAAAAAGCGTCTACAACTGCAATCAATTGTGTCGTGTTCTGAGAAAACTGGGCAAAATGCATGTGCGTAAAGTTTTGTCCCAGATTAGCCTGTGCAGTCCGCACAGGCTAATCAGGGACAACAATTTCCGCCTAAACTGGATTTTCGCTTAGAAGAGAAATCATTTAAACGAAAAATTCAAAAAAAGCGGAAATTGTTGTCCCTGATTAACCTGTGCGGACTGCACAGGCTAATCTGGGATGACCATTTACGCACAACCATTATGTCCAGTTTTCTCAGAACAAGACACAATTGTCCATCAGGTTCAAAGTATCAATTCGTATTCAATCGTATTGCATCATTACAAAGCTTGACAAATTGTATCTTATCATAATCATGGTGATTGCTGTTGATGTCAAGGAAAACACCTTGACACAATGTGTAGCAATCTCAACAATAAATGGACTTGATAGTCTATCAGGCTGTATTTTTAGCTAGGCTGTTTTCGAAGAAAACCCGAGCTATTGTCATAGCCAGCTCGTCCTTCCGCCGTCCACGTCTGCATTGTCCCAAAACTTTAACATTGGCCATAATTTTTGCAATATTGAAGATAGCAACTTGATTTTTGGCATGCATGTGTATCTCATGGAGCTGCACATTTTGAGTGGTGAAAGATCAAGGTCATCCTTCAAGGTCAAAGGTCAATTTTTTATTTCTTTTTTTCTTGTTATTCAAAAAAGCCGAGCGTTGGCACCCGCTCTGTGGTGCTCTTGTTATCATTCAGGTCCAGTTGTAGCATATATCATTAAGACCATCAAATCGAAATTGCATTGAATCCAATTGTTTAAGAAATTGCAGCCACATTCGTATCACAACATTAAGGTGCCCATGGATGTTAATACTTGTACGGGAATGTATATGAGCTTCGCTCTGGGAAAACTGGGCTTAATGCATGTGCGCAAAGTGTCGTCCCAGAATAGCTTGTGCATTCGGCACAGGCTAATCAGGGACGACACTTTCCGCTTTAATGCAGAAAAAAAATCGTTTAAAGGAAGTATCTTCTAAATGACAATCCAGTCTAAGCGGAAAGTGCAGTCTCTGATTAGCCTGTGCCGACTGCTCAGGCTAATCTAGGCTGACTCTTTACGCACATGCATTTAGCCCTGTTTTCCCAGAGCGTGACTAATATCCTTGTGATACTAGAGCAAAATGATTCAGTAACAAAACCAAGACTCAATTGTGGAAACATGTTCTTGGAAACACTTCCTATAGGTCGTATGTATTTGTATCTGAACTGGAGATTAGACCTTGACATATGTGGCATGTTCTGAGAAAACTGGGCAAAATGCTTGTGTGTAAATTGTCATCCCAGATGAGCCTGTGCAGTCCGCACAGGCTAATCAGGGACGACAATTTCCGCTTTTATGGAATTTTTCGTTTAAATGATGTCTCTGCTAAGCCAAAATCCAGTTTAGGCGGAAAGTGTCGTCCCGGATTAGCCTGTGCGGACTGCACAGGCTAATCTGGGATGACACTTTACGCACAAGCATTTTGCCCACTTTTCTAAGAACACGCCACTTATTTAAATTGAGCACAGATCAAATCATAACATACAGACTCTCATCATATCATATCTAAGCCTGATATCTCAGAGAAAGACCTTCATGAGTTATGTTTGGCCAATAGTTGTGTTCCGGACAGATGGCATAACAAATGGGAACCCAGCCTCACTACATTAACCCTTTGAGCACTGGAACCGAATTTTAAAGGCCTTTGCAAACAGTTTTGATCCAGATGAGACGCCACAGAACGTGGCGTCTCATCAGGATCCAAACTGTTTGCTATTCTGTGATAGTATTCTTTGAAAAAAATGGAAGAAAATGCTAATTTTAGAAATTCAGCAGACGAAATTTGAGCAGACGACAAACTACCCAGCATGCAAAGGGTTAAGGATCTTCTGCAAAGAATGTCTGTATGTATGGCCCTCAGCAAATACAGTGGCACAGTGAAGAATAATTATATTCATATGTATTGTGAGATTGGGACTGTTTTCTCCGTAAAATCAGGTGGTAAATCGGGTCCTTAGGTCCAAGGTACATTTAGAGGTCAAGGTTATATGTAAGAAAGCAGACCATTGACCATGATCTTAGTTTACCTGGGAATGCAGGGGTTTTCAAATTATGTGGCATCAGGGTTCACTTTCCATCATTGCAAGACCATATGTCAAGTGCCTGGTCCTTAGGTCTACTGTAAAGGTCACACTTAATGAGCGAAAGTCTAAGAACAGGGTATTGATGTCCAACATGGACAGCAGGGATTTTTTTTCCTTTGTAAAGTACCGTAAAATAGCACTTTCCAAATCGGGGAAAAAATACAAATTTTCCTATTGAAGGCTTAAAAACAAAAAAAAAAGGGGGGGNGGGGGGGGGATTAAATGCAATATTTAATATAATATTCACAACTTGACATCAGTTATTCTCACTTTACAAAGGTATTTGTTAGCAATTCACCAATTTCCCAATTTGAAGATTTCACGACAAGAATTTTCCCAATTTCAGGGTTTTTACGTGCTAATTTTTCCCAATTGGGCTGATACAGGTTCTTTTCCCAATTGGAAAAAAACTCGCTGGACAGATTTTTTAATAACATATGTGATAAGCATCAGAAAATATATATTTTAAGCAAACATCGTACAATTATGTAGTGTATAAGTGGAATATGGGATTTATTGCATGCACATGATCAAAGTGCTCTGCAATAAAACGAATTACAAAATCTTTTCCTGTGGATGATACAAAGTTTGTTTACAATTATCCTTCAAGCTGTTGTGTGATGTGTAATCCTACTGGAATCTGTTATTCAAAAAAGTATTCCAAGCATTTTTACTACTCAGATGAATCATTCAGGCTTCAAGGTGACATTGATCATTTTTGGTGCATTTTTTGTAATTAATGATTATTTATTTGCTCAGCTGTTTTCCAAGAAAACCCCAGGTATTGTCATAGCCAGCTCGTCCGCCGTACGCAGCGTCCGAAAACTTTTACGTAGGCCTTAACTTTTGCAATATTGAAGATAGCAACTTGATATTTGGCATGCATGTGTATCTCATGGACCTGCACATTTTGATTGGTGAAAAGGTCAAGGTCAATGAAGGTCAAAGGTAAAAAAAAACAGAATCCAAGCACCCACAGCCGAGTGTTGGCACCCGCTTTGCTGTGCTCTTGTTGTAAATTCTTGTGAATATGTTATTAAAAATAGTATTCCAAGCATTTTTACTCCTCAGATGAATCATTCAGGCTTCTTCTGACATTGATCATTTCTGTTGCATTATTTGTAACTAATGATTATTATTTCTTGTAAATTCTTGTGCATTCCTCAGTTACTCAAAAACAGTATTCCAAGCATTTTTACTACTCAGATGAATCATTCAGGCTTCTAGGGGACATTGATCCTTTTTGTATCTGGAATTAATGATAATTATTTCTTGTAAATTCGTGTGAATTCCTCAGCATGTGCCCAACAGATGATTGTATTCCAAAATAGTATTCCAAGCATTTTTACTACACAGATGAGTCATTCAGGTTTCTGGGTGACATTGAGCATTTTTGTTTGCATTGTTTGTAACTAATGATTATTATTTCTTGTAAATTCTTGTGAATTCCTCAGCATTTGCCTAGCAGATGATTGTATTCCAAAAAAGTATTCCAAGCATTTTTACTATGCAAATGAATCATTCAGGCTTCTCGGTGCCATTGATCATTTTTGTTGCATTATTTGTAACAGTTTCTAATGATTATTATTTCTTGTAAATTCTTGTGAATTCCTCAGCATGTGCCCAACAGATGATTGTTTTCCCAGCCATGCAGAATGAGTTCAATAGGTAGAAATACCTGGCAGCCAAGTTTTCCTTGGTGTTTTACTACTATTCTGTGCCAAAAATAGTTCTAATGAATGGAAGATGACTAAATGCTGAACTTCAATCTAAAGGGTGCTTGGTGTTCATTGAAAGGCAGGTATAACCAACATGTACCTGTCTGAAAAATCAGCCAAGAGCCTCCAATACAGGTTTCTGGTAGGGTAGAATACTTTACATCGGGTTCTGCTCAAATTAATGAACACATTTGCTCTTAGGTACAAGTGTATGTGTTTCCGTGAATAATAAACAATAACCCAAGAGGCTCAGTTGTTTTTATCACCCCAGCATGTATGTTGTGAGAAATACAGCGATTGGCAAGTTAATTTGTTCCTTTTTCTGTCTGTCTGTCCTTCCGTCCGTCCTTCTGTCTGTACGAGGTTAACCCAAAATAACATGTTTCTTCAAACACCAGTAATTTGCTTTCTACATTGCTTTGAAGCTTGCATGCATGAGAATGGATGATTACCGTTTATTTCATATTAAAATTCGCTTTATAACTCAACTTAACTCGCTGCAAATTTTCTTAGTGGAGCTGTAATTAGGTCACCCTGCTAAGAAATTTTGCAGCGAGTTAAGTCGATATATAAAGCACATATGCATATGAAATAAACGCTAGTAACTTTCTTGCTGATATGGCTCTAAAGTGAGCGGCATTTAACAAAATAATTCAAGTAATAAATGGTATAAAACGGCAAAAAATACCTGTCTTGGCTTGGACGTCGCCATCTTGACTATCACGTGATTACCCCCTCTGACTTTATGGGCAAAATCAAATGAAAGTCACATATACATTCTGGCATCTTGACATTTTCATCAAAAGACTTGTCGCTATGATGCAAACAGAAAATGTCCTGTCTTGACTTTCCAAAATAGCTGTGGATTGACACATTGTTGGTCTAATAAATGTATAAAAAACAATCGAGATGTTTTTCGGTGCAGCTGACATTCATCGTATTTGACCTAGTTTTTTTGTGATGATTATATGCAATCGCAAAACTGAATGCAAATAGAATTGCGCTAAAATTTCATATTTTAAGGAATGCAAACGTACAACAGTGGCTTAATGTATACCAATTACTTTTGCCTAGTTTTGGAGATTAAATTTGCATTATTGTTTATACATAAATAACAAATTACAAATAAAAAATTGCAAGCATATGCAAAGTAATTAATGTAATTATTACATTATAGCCAATATGGGATGAGCAATTCATTTGAGCCTTATTTGCTCTGGAAAACAGGGTTTGGTGCATTTGCTTAAGTGTCGTCCCAGGTTAGCCGGTGCCGTTCACACCGGCTTATAAGGGACAACACTTAGCGACTAAACTGGATTTCTGCTATGAAGAGACTTCCTATAAACAATAAATACAATATAAGCAGAATGCACAGGCTCAGTGCTCCAGCTAGGCCTAAATTGAAGGGCGCCCCGCCCTGCCCTCCCGAACCTCTGCCCTGCCCTCCCGAACCTCCGCCCTGCCCTTCCTAGGGCCCCCCTGCCCTTAAAAAAAAAAAAAAAAAAAAAAATTTTTTTTTTTTTTTTTTTTACATACGATGATTAATAAATCTCTTTTTAAAATACACTGTAATTAATTTATTCCTCATTGTAGACATTTTATTTGAATTGTTTTATTATAATGGGAATAATATATTCTAACAATTATTAATAACATATAAATTAACATGTAAGAGGAAGCATTCCAGAAACGCCAGCGCGCTCGAAAGTGCCCTTTTGACAAAATACTGCGCGTCCAAAGTGCCCTTTTGACAAAAAAGCCCCCCTGCCTTTTTGAAATCCTAGCTGGAGCACTGCAGGCTAATCTGGGACAACACTTAACCCACATGCATTAATCCCCATTTTCCCAGAGCGAGGCTCATTTCATCAAATAGGTTATCCACTTATTAAAAGCCCAGAGAAAATTTAGTGAAATAAGTTAAAACAAATCATTAACTATACAAGAACAGTAAAATCTTTTTTGGCAAATACAAACATTCTTTCTACCAAATCTGAGTGGGCGAAGATTGAGCGGATTGCATGAACTACCAAACATTCAACTGGTAATGTTTGTCGTAAACTTTGCTTGAGTTTTTTTTGGAGGCTATGTAACCGGTTTGTTATAAATTTATCGGTCCACAGTTTGATTTAAGCAGACGTAAAATAAAACTATAGAATGCTGGTGGTAAATATGTTCAATGGTGTGTTTTTAGAGCAAATATCTGTTGGCTGTACCATAAAACAAATGTGTGCTTATTCCATTATACATTTAAACATGTGCCAATACTATATAGACATAAACCAGACGCTCTCTCTCTACCTTTCTCCCAGTTACGCTATCCTTTCTTTCAAATTTTTTGCTGTAGTAACAGTTGCTAAAAATAACTTTTGTTATCGGCTGGGAGAGTACATAGCAGAAAGACGAAAACATTCTTTCTAAGCTTGAGTAAACATACAACCTACTACAACTTAAAGCGTGGTGGATTTTCAAATGAGTTCATGTTTTTTTGGTGTTCCATGTTGAAAACAAGATTGTGGCCTAGAGTGGTTTTGTGTTTTCAACTATGTGGGCTTGAAATTGCATCGGCTCATTGATTCAGTGCTCGTCTTTGAGGTAAGTGCGGTTATTTGTTTCTTATTTATCTTTTCCCTGTTGAAAACAGCTTTGGGGATTATAAATGTAAGCTGATGTCACATACCGTAAACTAGATCATTAGATGACATAAGCATTTCGGAATAGGTAGTTTTCCTCCACCCAAAAGGCTTGTTGAAAAATGTTTTTAAAATAGCTTTGGATTTAAAGTAGTTTTTAGGGTTTCATAGGGTTTTATCACATGTTGAAGTATCTGAGAGCCTCATTCTGGGAAAATGGGGCTTAATGCATGTGTTTAAAGTGTCGTCAAAGATTAGCCTGTGCAGTCGGCACAGGCTAATCAGGGACAACACTTTCCGCCTATATTGGGTTTTTGATTTTAAGGGACTTCCATTAAATGAAAAATTCCTCAAAAGTGGAAAGTGTTGTCCCTGATAAGCCTTTGCGCACGCCAGAAATTAATATGGGCCGACACTTTACGCACATGCATGAAGCCCAGTGTTCCCCCGAACAAGGTTCTCTTTTATTTACAAGGTAAGACTTTTTGAAGTTTGCAGTTCTTATTTTGATTGTATTTATAGTTAAATGTTAGGTACTTAGATAGGACATGTTGTCTTGCTGATTAAGATGCTAAACTATATTTAAAGACCATTTGTGCAGGTACAAATACTTAACATGTAACATCAATAGAAGTACTTAAAATGATATGAATTAAATAGGCAGTAACACTTTGCACTCTTGATCTGGTGTTATTGTGTTAAAAAATGGTCATTGAAATGTGTGATTTTGGTAGGCGTGAGTTCGAATTTCTCAGGGATCTTGCATCAAAAAATATATTTTTGTTATTGCTTATATTTGTACTTACTAGTAATCAATATAATTATGATAATAATAATTATAATTATGATAATAAAAACAATAATACATACCATAATTATAAGCTTGATAAATATTTAGGTGAAAAGTGGATATGTGCATAGATTAATAATTCTACTAGAATTGTAAAGGAAATTTGGTTCCTATAATTACCCTTAAATGGTTATGAAAAATCGTTCAAATGATGTTATTATCGCTCATTGGGTCATTGTCGACCTGAAATGGCCCACAAATCACCCGGGGGTGACTAGAAGCCGATTCTTGACTAGAATCAGCTTGAGGTCATCCCTGGGTGACAATAATCGGCTTCATGTCACCCCCGGGTGACTACAATCGGCTTCATATCACCTGGGGGTGACTAGCGTCGGCTTGAAGTCACCCTAGGGTGACAAGAATCAGCTTCTAGTAACCCCTGTGTGACTTGTGGGCCATTTCAGGTCGACAATGACCCAATGAGCGTTATTATCCCAATTGAACACATGTTTTATGGGTTTTTCAAAAGAAAGTATTTACATTTATATGGATCTAATTCAAAGAAAATATAACAACTTAATACTGTATCACATGGCAAGGTGTAGCAATAAAAGGGGACTTGTTCTCAGATTTGTTTATAATATTAAGTCTGTCATTCCATAAATTAACTTTGCAGATTAAAGAATAGGAATTAAAAAGTCAAAATACAAGAGTAAAAAAAATAAAAAATACGTTGACTCCACCAAACCTTTGGGTCAAAACCCTTATGCATAAACCCATCTACCATTCAGACTTGAATTGTCTGCATATTTTACTTCATGTAAGGAACCCAAGTGTTGTTAGTATCATTTTTTCTTCGACAACACCAGAAACATTCCATCACTTAGCATTACCAGTGCTTATAGTTCAGTGAACGATTTCTCATAAAAAACGCAACAGCAGTGAACAGTTCCTGAAGTATTGTCTTGCTTTAACATTATAGACATTTTTTCCATTCTGAATGCATTAATTCATCATCTTTACCTCAGACACCAGTATTACATCTTCAAGTAACTTATAAATGGTGCTGTAGCCACGTTTCCAGGATGCAACGTGTCAAGTTACTCTTACAATTGTATTGTTTCTCAAGTATTGCAACCTTTAGTACAATGCTTCTAATAACGTCCTTATTTTAATATTTATGATGTATGAACAATGTTAAACTTGGTGACAGATCTCCATATTATGTGCACAATGTGTTTAATGTATAAATATCTGAGCCGTGTTTGTGGGAAAACTGGGCTAAATGCATGTGCATAAAGTGTTGTCCCAGATTAGCCTGTGCAGTACAGACAGGCTAATCAAGGGTGATACTCTACACACTTGCATTAAGCACTGTTTTCCCAGATCATGTTAGAATTTTGAGCTCACCTGAGCAAAACACACTCATGGTGAGCTTTTATGATGGCTTTTTGACTGTTGTGCGTAGTCCGTTTTTTTGTCCTCAACATTTGCCTGGGGAACACTCTAGCTCTTTCAGTGCTGGAACCAAATTTTTAAAGGCCTTTGCAAACAGTGAAGATCCAGATGAGACGCCACAGAAGGTGGCGTCTCATCAGGATCCAAACTGTTTGCTATTCTGATAGTATTCTTTGAAAAAAAAAATCAAAGAAAATGCTAATTTCAGAAATTCAGCAGAGGACATTTTAGCAGACGACAAATTTCCCAGCATGCAAAGGGCTAGAGGCCGCATTCAGTACAAAATCTTCAGGAAACCTGGTCAGAACATTTGTCATAGTGATATCTTTGTAGAGTTCAATGAGGTCATGACTTCAAATTAAAGAGAAAGCTTGTGGACACTCTAGATGCTACATTTATTGCCCAATCATCGTTAAACTTTGTAAGAACATTAAAGTTTGTCCTCATAATGTCTCTAATTGTTCACATGATTTCTCAGATGAGTGAGAAAGGGTTCCACTCCATTGAGAAACATGGCGCCCATGAGGCAGGGCAGTTTTGTTATGCCCCCCGATAGGGTGGCATATAGTAATTGCACTTTCCGTCTGTCCGTCCGTCTGTCCTTCTGAAATTCCGTCACACTTGTGTTCAGGTTTCGAAAAATGGTCATAACTTTTGCAATATTGATCATCACAACTTGATATTTGGCATGCATGTGTATATCATAGAGCTGCACATTTTGAGTGGTGAAAGGTCAAGGTCATTCTTCAAGGTAAAAAAAGATTTTTTTTTTTATTTTTTTTTTTTTTTTAAATCAAGCGGCGCAGTAGGGGGCATTGTGTTTCCGACAAACACATCTCTTGTTATAGTAAAACCATATGAATACTCTGGAAGTCACATTGTTGTCCCACTCTTGGGAAACTTGCTGAGATCATTAAAAAACTGTGTTATTATGACATCTGCACTGATATCCAATATGACTGTGGTTTGTTGGAAAACATGTCGGCCAGGTGTTGGGGTAGTTTTCCTTATGAGTCTATTGTGAAACCCTTGGAATACTACCTGCACAGAACCGTTTAGTTCCTTGGAGTCTAAGGTGATAGCCTTAGGTCCTTTGACCCTCTTGTTCCTTTATATTGGTTACATGCGTTTAGGTGTGACCTTTACATTTGAGTAAGGGGCACAGCTGTTATTAGCACATGCCATCTCCAAATTATTATTATTGAAAACAAGCTATTTTAAAATTGCCTGATCAGAAGCAAAGTGAAAATGGCTTTTGCAACCAGCATAAAACCAGAACAGCCTGCAAGTAACTCGCAGTCTGTTCAGGTTTTATGCTGTTTGCTGCTCATCAGTACCTTCTTGTTGGAAATGAAGCCTTTAAAACTTAAATATAGAAAGAAAAGTCTTGAATTTAATTTGATTTACTAAGGGACTGCAAATGTGTCAAAATGCGTTTCTGAGTGGTAAACGGTTAAAAATTGCCTGATCAATAACAACGTCACAGCTGGGACAAGCTGTGTTATGGTGCAAGAACAGACATATGCACATTAGAGGACAAATGTTTGAGAAGAGGAACAAGTGCTATGCTTTACTGAATCACTCCCAATGTGTGGGCGCATACAAATTTACATGCTTTTATAACTGATATCAGTTTGCCACTCCTCTAACTACAGGATTTAAATATTTACGCACAAAACATAACGCAACAAAGCCACAAGCTTATGAATTTTGGCCAAGGTTCATTACATTTCGGATATTCAAGGTCGTACATTAATTTACTTTTAATGCTCAGAAAATCTGAACAAGAAATGAGTTAGCCATAATTTTTCATACCATTCATATCCATGGTCATGGTACACAGCTGTTGTGAGGTTGACCCTCATTTGACCGCACTGTGCAAATGAGCCTCGCTCTGTGAAAAGGGCGTTTAATGCATGTGCGTAAAGTTTCGTCCCAGATTAGCCTGTGCAGTCTGCACAGGCTAATCAGGGACAACACTTTCCACGTTTATGATATTTGTTGTTTCAAGAAAGTCTCTTCTTAGCAAAAATCTAGATTAGGCGGAATGTGTCGTCCCTGATTAGCCTGTGCAGACAGCACAGGCTAATCTGGGATGACACTTTACGCACATGCATTATGCCCATTTTCATACCATTCATATTCATGGTCATGGTACACAGCTGTTGTTAGGTTGACCGTCATTTGACCGCACTGTGCAAATACAATGTTATGAACCTTCAACATTTAATTATTTATCCCTAGACCAGTCAGAATGTAGTCAATGGAACAGACACTGTCTGAATGAATGCCTTACTACTTTAGCAATCAATAATAGATAAAGGCACAACAAAACAGGGCTGAGTTTTTGGTATCGATTTGAAGTGACAGTTTGTGTTTGTTTATGTATTCCTAATTTTGTAATTAATCTATGGCAAAAGTTCTGTAAAGAATATAATGTCTACAATTTCTGTTAATTTACCCTTTGAGCGCTGGAACCAGATTTTGAAGGCCTTTGCAAACAGTTTGGATCCAGATGAGACGCCACAAAACGTGGCGTCTCATCAGGATCCAAACTGTTTGCTATTCTGATAGTATTCTTTGAAAAAAAATCAAAGAAAATGCTAATTTTAGAAATTTAGCAGACAACATTTTAGCAGACGACAAATTTCCCAGCATGCAAAGGGTTAAGAGTAGTTGTATGGAGGGCCATCATGGCCATAGAGACAAATGAATATCTACTAGCAGTCCCTTAGTGACAAAAAGAACGCATTTATTATTATGATATATCTGCACAGACAGTTTGCTCAAACAAGAAAATAACATGCAATATTATTATGATGTTTAAAAACAAAATGCATTAAAACACTGGTAACCCTGGTTCTAAGTTGGTTGACCAAGTCTGTTGACGTAGCATACTATACCAGTCTCTGAATTTTCCACATTATATTAATACCATTATTTCAGAATGTAATCCCTTGCTTTTTCAATGCTTTTCATCTGGGGCTCTGATTGTGAGCTTTTTTCTTGTGTCTAAATGAAAAGGAATGAATCTCTTTGTTGTTTTCTTTGAGATTTCTACCTACTTTTTTCTCGAAAGGTCACATGTTATGTACTGTAATAATCTTGAAAATAATCAGTTATCAGAAGCTGTAACTGAATCAGTAAAATAACAATATTATCATAGTTATATACTCTAGTTAAACAATTCCTGGAAAAAGAAAGTACTTTTGAAACTAGCTAATTAATTTGCACTGAATCTCTCAAACCATTTAAATCGCAGAAACCATATCAAGTAAATATTTAAATGAATGTGGACTGTTAAATAATAAATGTAGGAGTGCCAGAGCTTGTGTACTGAAAATAAATCTAGCATCGACAAAATGGGATATTGATTTCATACATTCTGTTTAGGACGCAAAATTTGCTGCGCTAGTGAGAACGGTTGATTTCACTCCATAAAAAAGGCTCGTAAGTGCGAATTCTCTTCCAAATATAGCGTCATTAAGCTGGTCGTTGACGTGCTAGTTATTCCTGTGCGTAATTGTGTCTTGTGAACAAAAACATAAACCAGTCCGGATCACAATCATCAATGAGTGTGGCGGTCTGTAGTACGACTACAAATTCTGTGAATGAAAGACATCTCATTGATTTTCCTCTGGGCTTTCAGGGGGAAATCTTCTATGTCTGGAATTTACATGGCATTCTATATACTTTTTATTTTGCTGAAAATAGACATCCATTAACCTAATTGCCTTCGATGGTAAGTGAAAGAAAAAGAAGCAGCAGAAATAACCGCAGTTGACGTAATACTTAGCCTAATTTGACTTTTGAAGGGATGTGTATTTACGTGCGTTTTATAACTTATATGACAGTAGGGCATGTGTACTTTTATGTGGGTTCTTTAAGTTTGAGCTTTTAAGAACCGTTACATCATTTTGTATGTAATTTATTATTGTTAAGTTTGTGGTGAGAAGTGTAGTGCAAGGCAAAATTAATTGCTTATGTACTTATCAGTTTGACAATCATAGATGTGTCTATTGCATTTGTGTTTGCTTGAATTGAAGATTTAGTATGGAGCCATCAACACCTTAAGATAAGTTACAAGAGGTCTGGCGGGGAAATACTGCCATGGCACATAGAACATTTGTTTTATTTTTAATTTATACAGGTTTTGCTTAAGATTTTACCCTTTTCCACTCAGAAGCGAAGTTAAAATGGCAAATGCAAACAGCATAAACCCAGAACAGCCTGCAAGTAACTCAGTAACTCGCAGTCTGTTCAGGTTTTATGGTGTTTGCTGCTCATCAGTACCTTAGAGTTGAAAATGAAGCCTTTAAAACTTGAATCTAGTAAGAAATGTCTCAAATTAAATTTGATTTTCTAAGGGACTGCAAACATGTCAAAGTTCAGTGTGCATCTGAGTGGTAAAGAGTTAAGTATGCATGTTTATCTTTTTGAAAAAAAAGTTCAGAAATTTTCCAAAGGAGTGCACTGTTATCATGAGCTGATAACGGCAATTATGATGCAATGAGATCAATGGAATGCCCTCATAGTGGGGATACTTAATGTGTGTCTTTATCTCACATCTTGAATGCTCTACATGCTAATGTTTTCATGGGCTATCAGTGTTTACTATGATGTATTGTAAAATTAGTATCCCCTGGCTGGCCTTGGCCGGTCTGTTGCACAAGCACCCATCTCATGTTTAAAGTGCCCATTCACTGTGCAAAGTACAGCACCCATCTGATGTTTGAAGTTCCCATTCACTGTTCCAACATACTTCACCCATCTCATGTTTAAAAGTGCCCATTCACTGTGCAAAGTATGGTGCTGAAAACACTTTTGGTAAGTGGGTAGTGTGGTAGTGTGCTGTAACCTACAAGTGTAGTGTGCTCTGACCTGCAAGTGGAAGGTTATCATTGGTTTATTGGGGGCTATTATGGTCAACAATGCATCAGTCATGGATGAAAACAGGTGTTTTGAGTGCAGTCAGCCTACCAGTTAAGGTACAACATTTGTTATTCTTGTTAGATAAAGGTTGCCTTTCCCCTGGCATTGATGTCCTAGCTTTAAATATAATTATAAGCATATGATATCGTGTTGAATTTCAACAGGCAAATTACATATCCCACTCTTAATTTGTATACCTGTTTAAAAAAGAAAGTGTTATTTATGCCCCATTAAAATGCCTTTCCACATTTTGTAACATTTTCGTGTCTGCTATAACTTTTAAACGATTTTAATGAAACTTGGCTCATGTCAATTGAGACAATGTGCAGCATAAGGCATTTTCATGACACGTCAAGGTCACACTTAAAAAAATGTGAGCTTCCATTTTCGTGTCAATTTTCGTGGTCACCCCATTTCCCACGTACCCATGAAGAAATAATAATAAAACTTGGCTCAAATGTTTTGCTCAAGGAGATCATGTGCATAAGCAAGTGATGCTATGTGGAGAAGAAATAAGGCAGTCACACAACCTCTATCCTAGAAAGGGGTAGTCCTTGATAGCATTGCACCATCATTGAAAAAGGTAACACTTGATGGCCTTTCACCATCCTTGAAAGGGATAACACTTGATCGCCTTTTACCATCCTTGAAAGGGGTAACACATGATGGCCCTTTCACCATCCTTGAAAGGGGTAACACATGATGGCCTTGCACCATCCTTGAAAGGGGTAACACTTGATTGCCCTGCACCAACCTTGAAAGGGTTAACACATGATGGCCTTTCACCATCCTTAAAAGGGGTAACACATGATGGCCTTGCACCATCCTTGAAAGGGGTAACACATGATGGCCTTGCACCATCCTTGAAAGGGGTAACACTTGATGGCCTTGCACCATCCTTGAAAGGGGTAACACATGATGGCCTTTCACCATCCTTGAAAGGGGTAACACATGATGGCCCTTTCACCATCCTTGAAAGGGGTAACACATGATGGCCTTTCACCATCCTTGAAAGGGGTAACACATGATGGCCTTGCACCATCCTTAAAAGGGGTAACACATGATGATCTTGCACCATTCTTGAAAGGTAAAACACTTGATGGCCTTTCACAATCCTTGAAAGGGGTAACACTTGATGGCCTTTCACCATCATTGAAAGGGGTAACACTTGATGGCCATTCACCATCATTGAAAGGGGTAACACTTGATGGCCTTTCACCATCATTGGAAGGGGTAACACTTGATGGCCTTTTACCATCATTGAAAGTGGTAACACTTGTTGGCCTTTCACCAACCTCGAATGGTGTGGACATAAAATGGTTTGGATAAATAATCCCTAAAAGAGTTAATGTGTTTACCAAACCACTAAAAGCGCCCGACATTGTCACGTAAGGCGGTCACCCTGGAGGGGTTGTATGTGTAGCTCATTGAACGTGTACTGCACTTATTCAAAAGGATGACAATTTAATGGCTCAACAGCATGTATGCTTGGGCATGTTCCAATGTGAAGAAAGTTTGAGTGAATTTGACAGGTGGATGTTGCTAGTGATACAGATTTTTGCTTTGCTAATTTACATTTCAACAATGGTTAAATGCAGACTTAAATCATTGTGTATTTTTGGCGGGGGGGGGGATGTATCTAGAACAGAGTTATGTCTACTGGGTTGACCTTTTTGAAGGCAAAAAAATTGTTTTCAAATTGAGAGCTATTAACTGTTAAAGGAATGAAGCAAAATGTTGGCTTCCATCATTAAATGACATAAATGTCAGTCCTGTATTGAAGATGCACTTTATTGGCAGCCATTAAAATGCTGAGGCAAACAACATGCCTCACACTGATTTGTATCATCCACCATTTTCTATTTATGTATTTAAGGATTGTCTTGTATTCAAAATATGTGCGCTATTCTCATAAAAAGTTCTTGTCCATGCACATGTGAATAGTTTTGATGTCGCCCCATGTAGGGCATATAAATAACAAGATAAGCCAGTCTTGTGATCACAATTATGGTTTCGAACTTGTTCTACCCAAGATTTATACTTACAGTGTCTCCATTAGCCAGTTTGGTGTGGGTCTATCAAGGATGCATGCTTACAGTGTCTCTACTATAATGCTAACAATGTCTCTATTATGCCACATTTTGGAACTGCTTGGGCAGCTATGAGTGTATATGTGGATAATAGGATGATGCATGTCACATTGGGATGCAAATCATTTGGCAATAACGGAGTTATGGCCCTTTTTGACTTGAAAATACACTTTTTAAATATGATTTTTTTCTGTCTTGAGCTCCAATAACATATGAGCCTCAGCCATGAAACTTACCACAGTTGTTCTCAATTATCTCTGGCTGAGTCACATGCATTACCCATAACCCTTGAGAGAAGGTCAAGGTCACACATTGAGGTCAAAAATCACAAATACGATGAATTATTCATAATTTAGCCATAAATTTGCTATGCATCAAGGATTTTGTAATAACTTTCTTCAATTGTTCTCCTTTATCTGGCTGTGTGTCACAGTTAAGACTCATGTCTCTAGGTTTAAGGCCGCACACTGAGGTCAAATGTTACAAATTCTGATTTATTGTGCCTTATTTGTTAAGTATTTTACCATACATCAAGGGATTTTGAAATGCCCTGATGTAATTATTCATTGTTATCAGGCAGTGAGGCACATGCAAGACCCTTGTCCCTGTGGCCAAGGTCAAGGTCACACAAATTGTGTTGCACACCTCCATTTTATATCAGAGTTATATCCATTCCTTCCTTTAAAACATCTTTTTATAAGCTTGATTTGTAGATTAAATTAAAACTTGGTTGCTAGTATATATAATATATACACCAATAGCTGAATGAGGCACAACAATTGTCCTTTCACACCATCTTTTAATGACACCACCTTTTAACCCTTTGCATGCTGGTAAATTTGTCGTCTGCTAAATTGTCGTCTGCTGAATTTCTAAAATTTGCATTTTCTTCACTTTTTTTCAAAGACCACTATCAGAATAGCAAACAGTTTGGATCCTGATGAGACGCCACATTCTGTGGCGTCTCATCTGGATCCAAACTGTTTGCAAAGGCCTTCAAAATCAGGTTCCAGCGCTCAAAGGGTTAATAGCATCCTTTGTTACTTGAAAAAAAAAACTACTTTATTTCAGATTTTTTGTTTAATGCGGAGCTTTATTCAAAAACTGCTTTCATAGGTTTCATTAAACCTTTTTTTAAAGTGTATCAAATAATGATTATATAAGTAGTTGTGTACAGAGTTTCACGTTGCAAGCTTTGAAAATTAGAAGATCACCATATTATTAACAAGAAATATCTTTACAAAAGATAAACGGCGTTGATTGTGGTTGGAGTTGGTGAAAGATAAAGAGTTTAAAGAATGAAATCAAATATATCATATGTCTTTTTCTGTGTAGTTCTTAGCTGCATTTCACGCAGTACGGGATATTTACGCGTAGTTTTCGCGATTTATTTTACATGATTACATAATGCTGATCATACAAAAAAAAGAAGAATGGAAGTATCAATTAAAACATGTTAGTCAATCGGCCAACCGCGAAGTATCTGTACATATTTTAAATATTTATTCGCGCATTCTTCGGACAAACCTGTTTAGTGGTTTGTCGGGCATTGCTATTTGATTTGATTATTAACAGTATCGGGAATCATCTCGCTCATGCTCAATACATTGGGCAATATGGTGGAATAATTCTTGTTGAATTAATCAAACATAATATTTATCATGGTTTTGTTGTAAACACATTAAGAATCTTTTATTGAGATACCATAATTATATCGGCGAATATCTTCATTTAACATCTGGTAATAAATAAAATCCCAGTTCACCTAGTTCACGCGCTACCATCTATATTATATAACGATCCCTGTACTGACCGCGCGAACTCACCCTGATACCTTGCGGCTTGGAATGCAATGCTTAAAGTGAGGTCACGATTTCACGGCTTGAACGACGGCTTGTTTTAAACTTTATACTTTTACATGTTTAATGTTCAATTTCGAAAATAATTAAATATGGTTTGGCCAAAACTAATATCAGGATATCGAAAAACGATACTTTTATGAACTAAAATATACTAGTACACAGACAGCAATATGGTAATAATAACTAAATATGAGAACATAGCCTTTAAGCACAAACACTCTGGCGCTGACAATCCTCTGAATATAAAGGGGCACACAAAAACTGTATTGATGTCGAGAATTTAGTGTGAAACTGCTCTATCTCTCAAACCTTATCATTAGGGATACAATTGTTCCATGTTGAATACGCAGTTAACATCGTTTCTAAACAAACTGTAATATCCCTTTTCATACCTTATACTTCCCAAAAATGGAAGTCTATGGAATAACATATTAATGTTAATGTGAAATCTGTTTGTAGAATGCACGTTTTCTTCTGCGAAAAGTTTCAGGCCCACCGGCGGGAAAATTAATATTCGAATTGATTGGTCGCTTTCAAAGGTCAGGCTAAGGTGAAAACCTGGCGTATACAGCACGCCGAAAAAAATTCACAACCCTTCACTTACACCTTTTCTTTCAGTTCTGCACCCAATCATAAACAGAATTTATTTGGCAGGGGATATCAATTCAACGAATTTGCTTGTTTTACGCAGGATTAATGAAAGAGAGTCTGCCATTAGCCAATTCATAATTCACATTAGTTCTGCCAAGGATTGCTGATAACCCAACTTTTCATTAGGGATGACATAATACGACCAAGTTTACATTATTATATTAAGTTTGAAGTGAATGTTATAAGGAAAGCTGGTCTGTTCAGTGTTCACCATGAACCTTGTAATGGTTTTGCCGCAAAATGAGACACTGTTGTGTGCTATTGCAAAGTTCTGTGCAGTTAACCCTTTGAGCGCTGGAACCGGATTTTGAAGGCCTTTGCAAACAGTTTGGATCAAGATGAGACGCCACAAAACGTGGCGTCTCATCAGGATCCAAACTGTTTGCTATTCTGATAGTGGTCTAAGAAAAAAAATCGAAGAAAATGCTAATTTAAGAAATTCAGCAGATGACATTTTAGCAGACGACAAATTTCCCAGCATGCAAAGGGTTAATATTTGAGCCATTAATGTAGACCGTGGGTTGGTTACACAAGTTGCCACTTAGTCTGTTGAGAAATCATCTTGTCAGCAGATAAACGACATGTTGACGTCAGTTTCAGCTTAGCAATGACCCAGAACAAACAATGTGCTCAAATATCTACCAGTCACAACGTGAAGTTGTAAATTTTGTATATCCGAAAATAACACCGAATTAAAAAGGATCCTTTTATTGCAGACATGAATTTTAGGATACATTTACATGTTAAGGAAAGTAACTTATAGTCATGTTATGTAAATATAACGTATTGGTCCGTTTTTAAGGACAGTGCATGCCAATTTTATAATGAGATATTTATAAGTTAGTTAACCTATTTCGAAAAATGGGTTCACCAATTTTCATTGTTTGCTGTTTGGAAACACAGCAGTTGCAGAGTTTTCTCACTAATTCAACAAAACAATGACCTTATGTGTTTGAAAAAGAAGCTTAGTTGGAAGATTTGAAAGTGATCAGTTCCCTGTCTTTCTGTCAACACAATAGCAACAATGACCTCTTTTCCCCAGTTGTGGTAATCTATATATATATCCCTTTGCATGCTGGGAAATTTGTCGTCTGCTAAAATGTTGTCTGCTAAATTTCTAAAATTAGCATTTTCTTCGATTTTTTTCCAAAAAATACTATCAGAATAGCAAACAGTTTGGATCCTGATGAGACGCCACGTTCTGTGGCGTCTCATCTGGATCCAAACTGTTTGCAAAGGCCTTCAAAATCCGGTTCCAGCGCTCAAAGGGATATACACCAAAGTACCAAATCCTGATACAGACAATGATACCTCTGCTGATTTCAAGAGAAACAAAGGAAAAAGCTATTCATTGCCAGGTTTTATGGTTGTCATGTTTTTATCATATTTTTCTTAAATACTTTTTTGCCTTGAACTAAGTCTTGCACTGTGCACTGATACAAACAACGATACTTTTGCTGATTTTAACCCATTTATGCCTAGCGTCTACAAAAAAGGCCTAGGCAAACAGCGTAGACCCAGATGAGATGCCGCATAATGCAGCGTCTCATCAGGGTCTACGCTGTTTGCTTAAAGGAATTTCTGTGAGAAATATTCTAAATATAGAAATAAATATACTAGACATCCCTAATTTTGGAAATAAATTGATCCAATTCAGGAGGATGGGAGANTTTTTTTTTTTTTTTTTTTTTTTTATCTCCCAATACTTTTTCGCCTTGCACTGTGCACTCCCACACATACCAGTGTACCACGAGGCCCTGATTGATCTCATTCACGACTTAATGCATGTGCGTTAAGTGTTGTCCCCGATTAGCTTGTGCAGTCTGCACAGGTTAATCAGAGATGACAATTTCTGTTTTTATGATATTTTTTTGTTTGAAGAAATTCTCTTTGCAAAAACCCAGTTAAGGAAGAAAGTGTCATCCCTGATTAGCCTATGCAGACTACACTTTACGCACTTGCATTAAACCCCCTTTTCGCAGAGTGAGGCTCAAATATCTAGTAATGAAGAGGGTTTTATGGTTGCCATTCTGGGATACGTTTTTTCCTGGAGACTATTCTTCCTTGCACCGTGCACTCCCACGCATACCAGTGTACCACGAAGGCCTGATTGATCTCATCAGAGCTACGTACGTCATCAATGTATCGAGGTTGATGGCTATTGATTGGTCCATACACGGCTCAAGTGGTCGCTTTTCCTGATCGTCACGAACTATATTTGCCAAGAGCTCAAGACAAGCTGCTTTTGTTGCCAAATCGAACAGTTATTGGTTCATGGATACCTAAATAGCACGAAAGCTGCCTATCTATTAAACTTATTGGTTTGTGTACATATAAATAGCATTGAATGTAGTCTTCAATTATTGTGAAAATAAGGTTGTCTTTAAATGTGCAGTACTTTAATTTAAGATAATAATTGTCTTTTAGAAACAATAAACAAATGTCAGTATGATTGATCTTACATCTAATTGTTCAAATATTGCAGATACAACTAGAAAACGCTTATCTCTTTGCATGCTGGGAAATTTGTCATCTGCTAAAATGTCGTCTGCTGAATTTCTTAGATCATCATTTTCTTTCTGTGGCGTCTCATCTGGATCCAAACTGTTTGCAAAGGCCTTTAAAATCTGGTTCCAGCGCTAAAAGGGTTATATTATGTTTGTTACACTTTGATCCTGTCAGTTCCACTGATCATACTATCACGTCATGACCTTGAATTTTCTCTGTATCAAACTTTATCTAACATTTGAATTCCACCAATGAAATTTAGCGGTGCATAATGTTTTAAAAGTAGTTTCCAAATGTCCATGAAATGGCTGGTAAAATGAAGACTAATTATTTTTTAATCACATTGAGGAAAAAATGACAGAACTTGAGAAGTGCCTTATATTCTGAAAGTAGTTTCAGAATTTCCAAGAAATGGCTTGGTAAAATAAAAGAAATTATTTCTTACGCTGAGGAAATAATGACAGTAGTAAGGACTTACCAATTAGTCATTTATTAATTGTATTTCAAGACCTGGTCTATTGTTGTTTGAAGACATTTTTGTGAAAGACTATACAAATGCAGGAAGTTAAGACATTGTTACTGAAAATCTGGGTTTCAACGTTGCTCACTTGCAATAACACAATTTAGAGGTCGCCGTGGTGTAATGGATATGGTGTCTGCCTAGCGACAGGGAGGTCACGGGTTCGATCCCCATTGTGGGAGCGTTCTTTAGATCTCCTCAAAGACACAAAGTACTGGTCTAGGCCCTGAGGAAACGGACTCGGGCGTTTCAAATAAGTAGTAAGTACTTTCTATGCAATCAAGCTTAAATAAATAGGTTTAAACTTATACATACCAGGCCTTTTCTTGGCGTATCTAAGGGTATGTTAAACTGATCAATTCTTAAACCGAAATAAAAAAAAAAATCCCAATTTGATNCCATTTTTTTTTTTATGCTCCCCATATTTATATACGGGGAGCATATAGTTGCCAGTTTGAACTTCCGTTATTCCTTCCGTTACACTTTTGTTACAGTTTCTCATAGTGTCTTCAATATTTTACCGATCTCTTCCATATCTGGCTTGTAGGTACCTTGCATGGACCTCTAGGTTTGAGGTCACTGGGGTCAAGGTCACTGAGGCTAATAATAGATTTTTTCAAGGTAACATTTTTTTATTATTTTTTTTTTCTCAACACAATTAACCCATATATCGACAAAGCATCATTGGGGAGCATCCATCAGTTTTACTGATATCCTTGTAAGAAATAAGTGTCTAATGATTATGACATCACAATTTTATTTCACAAAGTATATAAATATACTTTATATGATTTTGTTCTTCTAATTTGAATTATAAAGAGTTTTTCACAAATCAGTGGACTTTTCGCACGAAAAAATTCGCAGTCCCTAAATGGCCAGGAAAAGGCCTGAGACCAATTCTGCAATAAATCATAGTATTCTAGTGGTTTGGTCTCAGAAAATGTGTTCATATTATAACAGGAAAGTTTGTGAATTCATGCTTTTTGAATAGCTTCCTTAGAAGTTCTTCAGGATCATAAGTTGTGTTTAACAATTGCAAAGAATTAGTAGATTCATGTGTTGAAGTTTTATAAACATAAAGCTTAGTTAAAAAAAAAGGATAAAGCTTAACAATTCATTTTTATAGAAATACTCCTTGGTTATACAAGTCAGTAGATGTTCTAATGTTTTAATTTTAAAGCCGTTATTCCATTTTACCAGAGGTGATTCAAGCTGTGTCTGAATAAAGACCCACAAATACCTTTCGTTTGTGGAGTTTTCATGCAGTGCTACGAATTACAGGGACCTAAACTCTTTCAGTGCTGGAACCGAATTTTGAAGGCCTTTGCAAACAGTTTGGATCCATATGAGACGCCACAGAACGTGGCGTCTCATCAGGATCATAACTGTTTGCTATTCTTATAGAAGAAAATGCTAATTTTAGAAATTCAGCTAACAACATTTTAGCAGACGACAAATTTCCCAGCATGCAAGCTGAGGGTTAAAGACAGTTTCCATGATCTCTGCACACTCATGGTGCATTGCCAGTTTTTTTAAGGTCACTGCATATTTGTCATGAAGCATTCTATTTCGGAGTGTTAGCTATTACAGCCACATGTGTCAATAGCAGCTTGGATAATGAAGTGACGGAACATCAATACTTACTTCGCAAACTGCCAGGTCACATGTTGCATTGGCAAATAGTTCTTAATGTTGATGTACGCACTAAGGGACAGTATCAGGGTGCAGGATCAACAGGGTTCACAGGGGGTTTAACACGGGCTGGACACAATATAAACACACCATTAAGGACTTTATTTTTGCAAATATCTCAAGTTATTCAAATACATTTTCAAAAATCTTTAGTGCATAAAAGACGGTTTTTCTTGCAGTTTGTGCCTATATCTTAAGATTTAAGAATAAATCCTTGAAAACGTCTTAAATTGGTGAAAACAGATTCACGTTGCGTGAAGCATAACCGTGTACATAAATGCTGTACACATCGAATTTTGTCAAAGAACACAGACTTATGAAATACAGTTATTCTGATACATGTATTTCACATTGCCATAGGCAGCATAAAAAACTGTCTTTTATGCACCAGTTGAAATTCTTAAGAAAAAATGTTTTAAAAGTTGTTTTTTAAAAAAGCACCACTTTTGGGTGTGTTTAGATCCATAAACGTTAAATTGTGAACCTCACAAAGTCACGTGATCCTGCCCCCTGATAAAATGATGCTGATTTCCATGAAGACTGGGCTCAAATTTCCCCAAGGCCGGAAGTTTATCACTAGAATGTTTTTAATCTGTCTTGCTCATACTAATATAGACTTAAAATGTTTTCATAGTCTAATACAATAATGCACTTTCTTGAAACAAAAATAAGATTTATGTAAATAAAGTTTTAAATTGAATAAGTAGTGATTTACATGGAAAATTTATATAATTAACAAACCTCCCCTTCACTTTTTGAAGAAAAAAAAAAGATTTGTGGTAATAAGATTTTAAATCGAATAAGCGATTATTTACTTGGGAATTGTGCTAGCTCATATATAATGCACCACACTCCCCTGCACTTTCGTGAGGAGACAAAAATAAGATTTGTGTCATGATGACTCCCAGAAGGTCATTACCAGCCTCCAGTGTCAAGAGAAGGCTTGGCAGTTTCAGTTCAAGTTTACATAACATTGATTGTACTCGTTTTCCCCGTAGGTAATAAAACAGGAACATTTCCTAGCGTAAACATTGCGGTATTGTATGTCGCCATTATATATTTATTTTTAACGACTCCTACACCATTTGTTTTCTCTGGAACATCTTCCTATTTTCATAAGACTATTTATAACCGCAAACAATAAATAAAAGGTTCAAGTTCAGTGTTGCCATTACCAACGCCAACTTATGTAACCAGATTTGTCTGGAAAATGTTGTGAGAAATGTAATTCATCTGGTTTTTGTTTTTTTAATAGAATTTTATTATTTTGCTTTTCCCACATATTTTGCTCCTGTTCGGAGGATGTTATGTAACTATTGTCATATTTCAATTGAGTTTAAAGTCTCATGGATGCAGGTGTTTTGTAACAGCAAGGAATTACAAGCACTCCTTGATTTATTGTCATATGTAAGAAACAAGTTAATTATATAGGTTTCATCATATTTTATGGCAGAATAACAACATAGTTCAACATTAAGAAACACCAGGAAGTCCTTGAACATGTTGTATGACGCAGGGTCTGTCACGCTGTCAGGTAATCATGGTTACATGTCTGTCACATTGTCAGGTTGTCATGGTAACATGTCTCTCACATTGTCAGGTAATCATGGTTAAATTACTGTCACATTGTCAGGTAGTCATGGTTACAAGTCTGTCAAACTGTCAGGAAGTCATGGTTAAATGTCTGTCACACTGTCAGGTAGTCATGGTAATATGCCTGTCACACTGTCAGCTAGTCCTGGTAACATGACTGTCAAATTGTCAAGTAGTTATGGTTACATGTCTGTCACATTGTCAGTTAGTCCTGGTTTCATGTCTGTCACATTGTCAGGTAGTCATGGTAACATGTCTGTCTTATTGTCAGGTAGTCATGGTAACATGTCTGTCACAGTGTCAGGTAGTCATGGTAACATGTCTGTCAAATTGTCAGGTAGTAATGGTTACATGTCTGTCACATTGTCATTTAATCATGGTAACATGTCAGTCACATTGTCAGGAAGTCACGGTTACATGTCTGTCACATTGTCAGGTGGTCATGGTTACATGTCTGTCAAACTGTCAGGTAGTCATGGTAACATGTATGTCACATTGTCAGGAAGTCATGGTAACATGTCCCTCACATTGTCAGGAAGTCATGGTCACATGTCTGTCACACTGTCTGGAAGTCCTGGTTACATTACTGTCACATTGTTTGGAAGTCATGGTAACACGTCTCTCACATCATCAGGAAGTCCTGGTTACATAACTGTCACATTGTCAGTTAATAATGGTAACATGTCTGTCACATTGTCAGGTAGTCATGGTAACATGTATGTCACATTGTCAGGTAGTCATGGTTACATGTCTGTCACATTGTCAGGTAGTCATGGTTACATGTCTGTCACATTGTCAGGTAGTCATGGTTACATGTCTGTCACACTGTCTGGTAGTCATGGTTACATGTCTGTCACACTGTCAGGTAGAAATGGTTACATGTCTGTCACACTGTCGGTAAGTCATGGTTACATGTCTGTCACATTGTCAGGTAGTCATGGTAACATGTCTCTCACATTGTCAGGTAATCATGGTTAAATTACTTTCCTGCAATTGTTTTCAATAAATGTTTCTATATTAAAATTAAATTGCATAATACAATAAATGTATAGATTTACTGATATTTACATTTTTTAATTCATATGTTCATGGTGGCATATTTGCCTGGGAACACATTTTTCACGGGGCTATCCTGATTCACACTCTTGATACAATAAATGTATAGATTAACTAATATTTCCATTTTTAATTAATAATTCCTATGTTCATAGTGGCCTATTTGCCTGGATAAACATTTATCACAGGGCCATCCTGAATCACACACTAGATATTCTATGCATGACGCATATTACAGTTAAATTACATAATACAATAAATGTATAGATTTACAAACATTTTAATTCATAATTCATATGTTCATGGTGGCCTATTTGCCTGGGAATACATTTTTCACGGGGCTATCCTGATTCACACACTAGATATTCTGTGCATGGCGCTTGCTCCAGTTATCGGCTTTTTTGTCGAGATAACCAGTCAGTGGTGGGAGAGTATAGCAATTAGTTGGGCCATGTAGTATATAGGCTGTAGTAAACCACGCTCACTATATAAACATGTCTGGTATTGAATAGTTGACAGTTGTAAAGCCTTCGTGAACCAGGCATTGACTTTTCTTTCATGCTCTGTTCACATTTACACTGAAAACAGAACCGCAGTGGTTTTGAATCGTTTGAGTTTGTATTGCGAGTTGTGAATTGTGAAAAGGTGTGTATTGGAGTGGTAATATGATTTTTGTGATAAATTTTAGGACATATATACATAATAATTTTTGTTGGAAGAACATGTTTTCTTGAGGCACGTTTTTGTGAAATATTGCGGGAGACAAAGTTGAGTTTATGTTGGATGTTTGTGAAATAACTTGCGATAATTTATAAGGGTAGGTGAATAGTTATTAACCCTTTTAGCGCTGGAACCGAATTTTGAAGGCCTTTGCAAACAGTTTGGATCCAGATGAGACGCCACAAAGCAAGGCGTCTCATCAGGATCCAAACTGTTTGCTATTCTGATAGTATTCTTTGAAAAAAATCTAAGAAAATGCTAATTTTAGAAATTCAGCAGACAACATTTTAGCAGACGGCAAATTTCCCAGCATGCAAAGGGTTAAGTAGAAGTAAAATTAGTCATGAATGTTGTGGTAAAATTTCAAGGAAAACAGTTTCATTCCTTATCTTAGTCCGTACAGTTAAATCATTGTACATGTTTGCTTTTTGAACAAAGATATCATTATCTTAAAACACTTAATGATCATCGATTTATATTCACTTGAACATAAGTTTCAATTACAACTCACTTGTTCTAAATAATCACCCCTGTGAGAATATGTGTTTGAATACTTAACTTAAAGTGCATGTGAACCAGCTGTTGCATATCTTTGGTTTTCCGGCTTACCCACCTACAGTGTAGTGTAGCCTATTGGGAGTACACTGGGTACGTTGTGTTCGCATATATCACATATTTTCCAGGTTGTTGTGGCTTATGATCCTAGGATATACAGATATTTGTAAATATGTAAATACTTTATTGCTAAATAGGTTATCACTAGGTTAGCCTAGAGCACAGATTTTGATATTTGCATGAGGTTTTCTAAGCCGAACAGTTGATTTTTTCATGAAAAAATTGCCAAAATGTGCTTTCGGTGAGGAAAATGGTGAAATTATTATAGTGCATTAAGTTAGATCTTGCTGAGGTGGGCAATGGTTATTGCGCCCATAACCAAAGGTTCCTTAACGTAACATAGGAATTGAACTTTTTCTTTTTTTTTGAGGGCAATACAATTACTGTTACACAGAACAACATATATTTTGTTCTTAAATGAAAGTAAACAACAACAAAAGGCTAAATTTAAATGAAAATTGAAAACATGATTTGTTTTTTATTCAGTTAGCAGAAAATTCATGTTATATATCCTATGGTGTCTGTTTATGTCACACAGATGATGCCGTTATAACTTTATTTACCAGACGTAACGATCTGCGGTTGTCAGTTACACGTAAAAGTGCCGTTCTGTGGGAACTGTGAAGCTGATAATAGATGATTATGTCTGACATTTTGCAGACTTTAGTGAGACAGTGTTATGCACTCCAGACATTGGTGAATTAGTGTTTGGCAGATTTTGGCAGGTTTTTTTGCCTAGAATATTATGCATCTGACATCAAAAACATGTTTGTTCTTTACTTTGGTTGTTGATTATGAGATTAACTATTCATGGTGAATGTCACCAGCATCTAAAATAAACAAAAACAGTGTCAGTTAATTTTTTGACAAATGTCAACTTTCTGGTGTTTTAATACTAACCATATATTATTTGGTATGATTAATAATTAAGCATTTATTAAAGCGGGACTGTACGATTTTGTCAAATATTTATGAATTTTTATAAAATGTATTAAAAATTAGTATACATATATTTCAATATAAATTGAAATAAAAGTTAAGAAGAACATGTGTCGAAAAATGCGAAATAAGCCAGATATTTAAATCTGAAAGCTTAAATGACTGGAAGTCAAATAAGCCAGCATGTATATAATACGTGTACAATGTGAATCTAAATTTAGTTTTAGTGCAGATTCGTTCATACGACACAAAGACACAATTTTGTTTCCTTACAAATACGAGTAAAAGTGTCGGCATCGGCTTTAACCAGCGCTAACTTGTTTCTGCTGCATTTTATGAAATTCGTCTTCAAAGTATAATTTTTATTGCCTATTTTGAGTCATCGTAACATAATTTAATCAATATATTAAAATTTAACACATGTAAAAATCGTACAGTCCCGCTTTAAANACTTTTGGATCAAGTTATTTATGTGACTTCGTTGTTAACCCTTTAATATATGTGTTACTTGTATACAAATTTTTTTGCTCGAATAATTGGAAAATGTTTGATAATAACATCGCTTTTAAAATTAATTTTATTTGGGTCTGAAGTCAACAGACTGTTACCTTAACTGGCCGTTAACGGTTTGAGCAACCGGGCCCAGGCAACCGGGCCCTAAATTGTACATCAGTTTAAATGTAGATGTGAGTTTGAGGTGTAATAGTAATACGGAACTTCCAAGTATTTCAGAATGTTGCACGTGGTATTTAAGGTCTGGGAGAACAACCTAACAACAGTTACAGCAAGTGATGTGTTTGAGAAACACTATGTCCTCTTTTGAGCGATTTTGACCCATATATTTTACCTTTGACCTTGAAGGATGACATTGACCTTGACCTTTCACCACTCAAAATGTGCAGGCCCATGAGATACACATGCATACCAAATATCAAGTTGCTATCTTCAATATTGCAAAAGTTATGGCCAATGTTAAAGTTTGTGCAAACAAACCAACAAAAAAACAGACAGGGCAAAAACAATATGTCCCCCAGTATAGACTGGGGGACATAAACATGTAAAGCATAAAAACTGCATGAAAATAATAACGGCAAACCGTTAACTTTCACTCATGATCACATGTGAGTTGAGAATAAAACACGTTATACACGTTATCTGTGTTTCTGCCCGTAGTGCCTACAAAGTGAGCTGATATGTTTGTAGGCGGCTTTGCACACTCTGCAGGCTTGTGTTTTTTCTTCACTATGTGTCTTCATATGTTCTCGCATATGAGCCCGAGTACTTGTCTTGTGTTCATATATCTCACACTCGATCTCTCGAGTGCGCTCTTCCCTGGTCGAGTGGGTATCCAAATCTGCTTGCGTTGCGAAGTCTTTGCCACTATAACGACATACATAATTCTTTGTGTCTCTGTGTGCATTTCACCTGTAATAATTAACTACACGTACAATAATTATATTTGTTATTAACTCGACAATAACACGGCTTCAGAAACATAATTTTTAACAACTGGTCGTATTAGCCGAATATCGACTTGTCGTGCTTGCCTTGAATTTCGTTGCTTTTCGTATTAGCCAATGTGTTGGTGTACATTGGAAATGTCATTAGATGGTGTTTTATGGTATTGTTTTCGGAGAAAACACATTTTATATGGAATTATTCACGTCCGCATATATGAGCGCACTGCAAAAAGGAATATAAAACGGATATTTTGGAAGATTTAAAATGTGCTTGTCGTGTTTGCG
Organism: Dreissena rostriformis; assembly: GCA_007657795.1. Lineage (NCBI taxonomy): Eukaryota > Metazoa > Mollusca > Bivalvia > Myida > Dreissenidae > Dreissena > Dreissena rostriformis. The sequence goes on from VMBQ01003906.1 coordinate 66,665, forward strand.
TGCATTGTAACGTAAAATCTAGGATTTTGCCTCGAATTATAGACTAAACTACTCATCTGGTGTCAAATATTTATATAACCGGGAATTGTGCTCAACTTTACCCATAGCCTGCGCTTTATTTCGTCAAAAAAGAGTAAATAATAAGATACTTACGTGGATTTGAAGTTTCTTAGCGGAGGCAATGTTGACCATTTTCTACTTGACGTGCTTGCCAAAATGACGTCACGGACCACGTGGTATGGCCACATTGTTGACAGTAGATGACCCCAATTGCAATTGGGGTCACTAGGTCAAAGATCAAGGTCACACTAATATGATAAGACTAACTCTTATTGTCAGTTTTGTTGCAAAAAACCTGTGTCAAGGCCCTGTTTGGGAGGCATCTGTCTCCGACCGCTGAGCTCTTGTTATAATAAGCATCAAATTCACCATCCTCGCATATTCACTCTTGTCATCATCACCATTAACAAACATCAGTACCATTAGAAGCATTTTTACTATCACTAAGGGAATGTCTGCCAGAACATTCGTGTTGCCAAATGACAATTGCATATTTCCTAATGACAATTGTATATTGCTTAATGACGACTCCATTTTGACATATTACAATTGGGAATATCTGCCATTATATGCATGTTGGAAGTGCACTTGCTATAGTAGCTACTTATGTCCAGTTTTCATTGACATGCTTTCATCAATACAAAAAGTCCTTGTCAGATATTGCAGCTTTTTGTATTGTTGCTGCAGAGATTTTAGGCGTTTGAGACGCAGTTCCACGTAGTTGGGAAGACATGCAAGAGCAACTCACAAAGTGTTGATTAGTTTAGTGTTTATTGTCATGAAGTATAAAGTTTAACAGCAATAATAACAAATATCTTGAAATTTCACAGGAATGACACACAGTCTTAATTGTTCAGTTAAATTAATGTTTGTTTGTGGACAAACATCTATGTAACCAGACCACATCTTAAGCGTTGACATTTCGGCAATTGCTATAAGGAACACTGATTTTTAATTGTTTAACTTTATTTTATGAAATATTGTACACAATTTCCGTTGATTTTGAGCAGTATGGGGGCTTTAACATTTAAAGAAAAAAACATTTCCCCGCATGGCATAGCTACACATATTAATATGAAGTATTCAATCATTTAATGCAAAAAAAAAAATGTTTTCACAAAGACAATTATGAATTATTTAAACTCACCTCAATGAGTCCTAGCAGTGTGCGAAATTCGGATTTTAAAGTAATAGCCCAAATTCTTATGCACATATATAAAAAGTAAAATTTCTTACTAGCCCGACTACATAATTTTTTTAATTCCCACTAGCCCGAATGGATTTTCACTAGCCAAAACCCTTCGGGCTAGTGCGAATTTTCGCACACCGAGTCCTAGGAAGACCCACATGTTTACTTCCAGACAATGTGTCCCACTATGTGATACCGGATCCTCAGTCAGCGCGGGAGTATCTGGAGATCTTTGAGAACCGCCTCATATGTGGGGTCATCTTTACTCTGACAGATGTTCATAGTGTATGTAAGAGAGCAACATATCTCCCACTTCGGAATGTAGTTTGTCTGATAAGTGTTAATAAATTTGATGCCCCTATTTTCAGAGAGGGGGGTTGCATGTAAACGGGTGTGTCTCTCTGTCAGTCTTTCAATATGATTTTTGTGTCCCTTGTAACTTGAAAGGAAGTATAAATGCTAGAATGATGAAATTTTACAAAGATATTAAACAGCATGTGGATTTTGGCTCATCCATAGTTTAGTCCTGATGTTGGAGACAGACCCGCGAGAGTTACAGCTCTTTAAAAAAAAAAGGAAACACATTTGTTGTTCATTTACAAATTAATGTTTAAAAGATCACAACTTAATATATTTGTAATAGTGTTTTTAGTGACCAGGCTCGACTATTTTACGGTATGTTAAATTCTTATAATTACAATGAGTTTATTTGAGTATTTTGTGTAGTTTTATTATGCTCCAAAATTTTTGGGGGGAGCATAAATTATAGTCGCCGCATTGTCTGTCCGTCCGTGCGTCCGTGCACAATTTTTGTCCGGGCTATTTCTCGGCAATTAATGACCAGAATTCAATTAAACTTTATGGGAAGCTTCACTACCAAGAGGAGATGTGCATATTATCAGCCGGTTCTGGTTGGATGATTTTTCACAGAGTTATGGCCCTTTGAAATTTTCCATTTTACATAAAGTGCAATTCTTGTCCGAGCTATTTCTCAGCAACTTATTACGGGAATTCAATGAAACTTTATGGGAAGCTTCACTACCAACAGGAGATGTGCATTTTATCAGCCGGTTATGGTTGGATGATTTTTCACAGAGTTATGGCCCTTTGAAAGTTTCTATAAACTGTACATATAGTGCAATATTGTGACAAAAACAATCTTTTGGGAGCATCACCCGTCGCCGATATTGTTTGAGTTGTGTATCACAATAAATTTGTTACTCAAAGTAGAGCGGGGTTGGGTATTTCCGACTACCTAAGGCAGATTTTGTTATGTTCGGTAATACACTCACTTTTTAAGGACTGCATCATTCCATATATTTCTACAACTTTCTACATTACATTTGCGGCTATTTACGACTGCGCTGTATTCTTCCAATGGAAAATATATTCATGTAAAACGTAACTATCGTGCGGCAATTTCCGAACATATCGGCTCTACCGAACACGATTGTCGGGTATTTCCAAACATAAGTGTTTTTTTCAAAAATAAGTCAGTATGTTTCAACTGAAAGATTAAACAGTTTATTACATTTCGTTTTAATATCATAAAATCAACAAACGGGGAGAATTAAACGTGTATAACGTATTAATAACACGCTTGTAATTAAGAACAACTTGTATACAATTTTCCTAATTAACGTATCACGAGCTTCGCGCATTGCATTAAAGGACGACTACTCGTAACGCAATGTTAGAGCGGTGGTCAACAATATTTACATTCAAAGGGCACACCATCAATCATCTCGTTCTGTACACAGGTAATATGAAACCTGCGAAAACATTGGTCACATTCGATGAAATCCTTTTCATATGGCTCTTCGCACTTGTAGCATTTCCCAGGTTACCATGGTTGCATCGTCGCTGTCAGATTCAGTCTCCTTCTCCATGATTTCTTCTGCAGCTTTCATTTTCCTTTCTTGCATCGCCTTCTTCCTTTCCATTTGACTCCTTTTCTTGATCATGTTCTGCTTTTCCCTTTCTCTCTTTCTTGCGCATACGCTCTTCTTTTCTCTCTTGTTTTTTCTTCTCTTGCTGCTCTTTCAATTCCTTTCTTTCCTGTAAAAGTTTTCTGTAATCATGGCCAGTGATTGCCTTTGGCAATGACAAACTTTTCTTTTTCTTACTGTTGGAAGCTGGAGCTGTGGGGAATTTCAGATGTTTGGAGAATGGAGACTCTGGGCTCTTTACAGGGATGTTTGTGTCTGCCTTAAAAGAAGCACCTGAGACGGCAGTGTCACATGTACTTGTGGTGGAGGAACTGCCTACTGAAGCTGTTTCAGGGATTTCAGTGACAGGAGAAGCAGCGTGATCAAGTGCTGTGGTTGGCACATTAACAGTGTCATGGTCGGAACAGAAGCATCACTGTTTGTTACTGCAGATGAATGACATGAAAGTGAAGCAATTGGACACCTGTTTAGCGGATCTGGTGCACTGTTCTCTGCTGTGAGATCAGCTACTGAGGCCTTAGCGCTACCCTCTGTGCCACTTCTCGGGATGTGTTTAGAGAACATGCTACTGGGCGCTAGTTTTACTGACTTTGTAACACGTTCTGGGTTGAGCGGAAACAACCCAGCTTCCATGAACCCTTTCAGCGCGACTTCAATAGTGGTGCTCTTCTCCCATGCGGACCTGAATACTCTCGCAAATGTGCGCTTAGTAACAAACTTGCCAATGTTCTCAACTTAAAATTCTCGCACTGCATCCTTCCATTTTTTTTAAGAACAGCAAACAGGCGCAGATCAAGGGGCTGCATGATATGGGAGCTGTGCTCCAGAAGGCAGTACATTTCGATGCAATTTTCCACACAAATATTGGACGCCTCCAATAGGATCACGGGCCTTTTCAAACACCTTGACTCTAGAGTAGGGATGAAACAGGTTAACAGCCAATGGCAAAATAAATCCGAATCCACTGCGCCCCATATGAGCATCTTCAAACCCTTTCAGTGGTTCAAACCCAAACCTCTGTCCCGGATAATCATCGGGGGGCAAAAAAGACCACTTGCCCTGGCGCGTGCAAGAACAATAAGCTGCTGCTTACTACTATTCCCATAGTTGTAAACTACTGGCCCACCTTTATACCCGATGACCTTGCCGGTATTACTGCAAAAGCTGAATCCAGACTCGTCAGCATTATAAAGCCGGGATGGGTCGCTCAAGAGACTTCGGTCCTTGACCTCATTGGTAACATAATGCTCGAAATCCGCAAACCATTTCAGATTTTTTCGGGGGATATTATCGCCCTCTCCTTTCCTAGTTGCTAGGTTGTCCAAACCGAGAGCTGGGGGTGTCTAGAGAAAAAACCATTGAGCCAGTCCTTACCCGGGACGCTGTCCTTAAACAGGGTGGGCCTTTCATCTTCATCAAGAATTTTCTTCACCACTCGTACCAATTCTTTTCGTGTACGGCCAAACCCGATCGTAGCCACGTGAATAACCCAGTCCGCTATTCGACCTTCTTCCTCATCAATCACTGTTCTTCTCGGACCTGTTCTACTGCTCTGATACTTCCCATGGACCTGGATGTCAAAGGAAATTATTTAGATTATTGCTTGAAGTATAGGGTCATTTAAGAATCGTAAGGTACTATGATCTTAATCTAATATCGATTTGTACATCATAATGCGTAGTACATTTTACTTAAGTGTCATTACCTTGTCGAACAAAGTTGTGTTTGGAATATCAAATTCTCTAGCTGCTCGGTTCAGGGACATGGCTTGGCTTTTTACCATATCTACAGCCTCTTTGATTACACTCACACTGTATTGCCGCTTTCTCTTTTGTGTGTACGGAAATACGTATCTTTAGATGTGTTAATATCTCAAATTATGCGTACTGACGAAATATGCTAACAAAAACATAAGAACAGATCATCTATACGATCAATGAAGACGTTCGGTAATAGACTCACATTAGAATTAATGTGAGGCTATTTCCGACTACCCTGTTAAAATCTTAAGAGTCATGACAAGGTGAAATAAGTGCAGTTGAACCTGAAGTCGTACATGTTTATCATCGAATAAATACAAGTTACAAAGACAGACATGATGGAATCTTTGGCATTAAAATAAAAAAATAATAAATAATGTTATTTTCTAACCTAGAAATTGGCGCTGTTGCAAAAATGCCGTTTTTTTAAACAAAAGATATCGATATATGCTCGTGCTGGCTATGATAGCGAAGGGAAAATGATAGTGACGATTAATTATGACGTCATATACAATTCAGTGTAAACATCATGCGTTAACTTTTAAGTTTAAATAAATACAAGTTACGAAGACAGACATGATTTTCTAAGACTATGGAATCTTAGGCATTAAAATCAAAAAATAATAAATAATGTTATTTTCTTACCTAGAAATTGGCGCTGTTGCAAAAATGCCGTTTTTAAAACAAAAGATATCGATATATGCTCGTGCTGGCTATGATAGCGAAGGGAAAATGATAGTGACGATTAATTATGGCGTCATATACAATTCAGTGTAAACATCATGTGTTAACTTTTTAGTTTAAATAAATGTTCGCTAATACCTGCATGATCGGGAATACCCGACCCCGCTCTATAAGGAATAAGAATTAACTGTGTTCAAAATAAAAGTGAAGTATTTAAATTTTATGCCCCCGGTAGGGTGGCATATAGCAGTTGAACTGTCAGTCCGTCTGTCAGTCTGTGCGTCTGTCCGAAAACTATAACATTGGCCATAACTTTTGCATTATTGAAGATAGCAACTTCATAATTGGCATGCATGTGTATCTCATGGAGCTGCACATTTTGAGTGGTGAAAGGTCAAGGTCATCCTTCAATGTAAAAAAAAATCAAAGCGGCGCATTAGGGGGCATTGTGTTTCTTACAAACACATTTCTTGTTTAGAACTGGTATAATGTCATATCTGTTTTTGGAACATTTTTGTCTATTTGTCATGCACATACATTATATTTGGCGTGTTCTGAGAAAACTGGGCAAAATCTTATGCGTAAATTGTCATCCCAGATTAGCCTGTGCAGTCCGCACAGGCTAATCAGGGACGACAATTTCCGCTTTAATGGAATTTTTCGTTTAAATGATGTCTCTACTTAGCAAAAATCCAGTTTAGGCGGAAAGTGTCATCCCTGATTAGCCTGTGCGGACTGCACAGGCTAATCTGGGATGACACTTTACGCACAAGCATTTTGCCCAGTTTTCTCAGAACACGCCACATTTGGCACTATAGTGTATATTTTTAACCAAACTTTGATTACTATGTGCCATGTATTGAACCACCACATACATAATTTCAAACTTTTTTTTTTTGATGCAGAACAACATTTTTGTAACTAGTTTTACAACCAACAGAGTGCGTTCTAAGAGTTATTGTGCAGATATTTTGAACTGTTTGTTCAGGTGAATATTACATTGAATCAACCACCAAATGTCTGGCCTGTATATAGTTTATGTTCCTCATTACTGCTATCAAATGATCCATTTCAGTTTGCACAAGGCCATGCCAATCTGTTTGTGATGACAATGAAGGACTGCCTAGGAGGCCTGACATTATGGACCGACATCTTGCCCTTCATCATGTCTCAGCATCTAAAGGTGGGATTTGCCAGTGTTCATTTTGTACTTCTACTATATCTTTTTTCGGCGTTGCTGCTTAACCGAGGTTTTCCCCTTAGCTGACTTTTGTAAGCGTCCAATGAAATATGAATAAAAAATATCCCGCCAGTAGGACAGAAACATTTTTTTTTTAAATAGAAAACGTGAAATCTGCAAACAGTTATCACATTGTGATAACTGTAATAACCACATTTACACTTATAGGTAATTCAATTGACTTTTTATTAGCTCACCTGATTGCTCAGGTGAGCTTTTGGGATCGGTTATTGTCCGTGGTCCGTCCGTCCGTTCACATTTGGTTTGTAAACACTCTAGAGGGCACATTTCTTGTCCGATCTTCATGAAACTTGGTCAGAAGATTTGTTCCAATTATACCTCGATCGAGTTCGAAATTATGTCATGCTGGGTTAAAAACTAGGTCACTAGGTCAAAAAAAGAAAAACCTTGTAAACACTGATGAAGTCATATTTCATGCCCAGTCGTCATGTAACTTTGTAAAAATGTTTGTATTAATGATATGTTGGTCGAGTTTAAAAGTAATTCCGGTCCGTTGAAAAACATGGCCGCCAGTGGGTGGGACAGTTTTCCTTATTTGGCTATAGAGAAACCTTGTGAACACTCTAGAAGTCACAATTTTTGCCCAATCATCATGAAACTAGGTAAAAACATTGGTTTAATTGATATCTCGGACGAGTTCGAAAATGATCGCTGAAAAACATGGCCACCAGGGGGCCGGGCAGTTTTCTCTATATGTATATTAGTGAAAACATGTGAACACTATAGAAGTCAAATTTTTGGTCAATCGTCATGAAATTTGGTCAGAACATATTTTTCCTAGATACGCGAGTTAAGTTCGAAAATGGTTCAAGTCCGTTGAAAAACATGGCTGCCAGGGGGACAGGGCAGTTTTTCTTATATTTATATATAAAAAAGGCTTGTGAACAGTCAACTCACAATTTTTTCCCAATCATCATGAAACTTAATTGGTCTAAACATTGGTTTTATTGATATCTCGGACGATCTCGAAAATGGTCCAGATTGGTGAAAGAACATGGCCGCCCATGGGCGGGGGGCAGTTTTCTCTATATGTATATGGATTCTAGAAGTCACATTTTTGGCCCAATTTTAATGAAATTTGGTCAGAACATTTGTTTCCTAGATACGAGAGTTGAGTTCGAAAATGGTTCCGGTTCGTTGAAAAACATGGCTGCCAGGGGGGGGGGCGCATTTTCCTTATATTAATATAGTAAAAAAAAGCTTGTGAACACTCTAGAAGTCATATTTTTTGCCCAATCATCATGAAAATGGGTGAAAACATTGGTTTTATTTATATCTCAGATGAGTTCGAAAATGGTCCTGATGGGTCAAAAAACATGGCCGCCAGCGCCGGGGAGGGGGGGCCGTTTTCCTTACATGACTATAGAGAAACCATATTGTGAACACTCTAGGAGTCACATTTTTTGCCTAATCATCGTGAAACTTAGTCAAAACATTGGTTTTATTGATATCTCGGACAAGTTGGAAAATCAGATCGGTGGAAAAAAACACTTTTTAGCTCACCTGATTGCTTTGTCCGTCGTCCTTCTGTCTGTCCACATTTGGTTTGTAAACACTCTAGCATTCACATTTCTCAAGCATTCTTTATCAAAGTTGCTGAGAAGCTATATGGCCACTAGATCTCAGTCAAGTTTGATAATGAGCAAAATCGCATAATAAATGCCAGAATTATTGCCCTTAGATTGTCAAATTTTCATAATATTATACACAATCCTAATAAATACTCTAGAGGTCACAATTTTGTTTCAGATTTTATTAATCTTAGTCAAAATATTTATTTTTGTAAGCAAAGTTTGATGTTTGGTCATTAGGAGTCAAAATATAGGTCACCAGGTCAAATTTTACAAAATCCTTGTAAACACTCCATACGCCAGAGTTTTGGTTCAATAATGATGATACTTGATCAGGATGTTTGTCTGGACAATATCTAGGCCAAGTATGACATTTGGTAATGTGGGGACAAAATCTAGGTCATGGGGTCTAATCTTACAAAAACCCTGTAAACACACTAGAGGCCATTGTTTTGGTCCAATAATGATGATACTTGACCAGGATGTTTTTCTTGATAATATCTAGGCAAAGTTTGACATTGGGTCATGTGGGGTCAAAATCTTGGTCATGAGGTCCAAATCTTACAAAAACCTTGTAAACACTCAAGTGCCCATAATGTTTGATTCAATAATGATGATACTTTAGGAGGAAGTTTGTAAGGGCAATATTTAGGCAAAGTTTAACATTTGGGTCATGTCTAAAATCTAGGTCACCAGGTCAAAGCTTGAAAAACCTTGTCATTACATGTTCCAAGTCAGGTTCAGATGAGCAATCTAGGGCCATCATGGCCCTCTTGTTTGCATGTGTGTTTTGGTAGTTTGGTTTTCAGACACAGAACATTGTTTATTTGATTAATAATATAGCACTTCGTATTGCGAAGAAAGAAATTCGCGGATAAACATTGGATCATATGAAAAACAATAAAATTCCATCGATAATCAGCATGAATTGGATGATCCGTACATATTTTAACAAAATAAAAATACTTGGAAATAAATCAAGAACGTGCTTACTTTTCGAAATAAAAGATCAATACGTCCATTAATGTAACAACATGTTACATTTTAGTTTACTAACATATTTAAAGAAATTCAAATGTTAAAAGAGCCGCATGCAAATTTTTCATGGGCACTTCATTAACCGATCATCTCAATGACAATGGCACTTCGATTCCCGATAACCCGACACTTTTTACCAGATATAACACACTCTTTTTAGTGAATAAGAAATGCAGAATTTGCTGTAAATACTGTAATAGTAAGCAGGCAATAAATACAAATGTATGTACAATGTACTTACGTAAATTAAAAACAAATTACTGAAACATTTTCTTATCCCTTTGGAATATGATTATGATTGTGTATAAATGTGAAAGATAAATGTGAAACAAATTCAATATTTTTGACGAGTAGTCTATAATTTTATGACCATATATTTGTGACCATATATTTTCCAGTTTTTGAGTCACCCAAGCTTAAACAATTTTAAAGTACGTTCTTAGTAGTGAAACGGTTGATCTAAAGCATGTTTCATTATGTCCAAATGAAGGCACTAAGGCCATTTACTTATATATTAGATAGCATGTCATGAATAATCACTGTGCTAAAACTGCCTCTCAGAGATAAAAATATAAGCAGGGATGCAGGTCCGAAATCCTATTGGAACGTTTTGGCTCAATGCCAGTAAACGAAAATAGCAATAAACGTACACGCGGTCGATTAAATCACACGATAGTGGTGTCACAGTAATGCATACCCGTCATTGTTCTTAATATAAACACAGCACAATTTGCATATGAACTTGGATATACGTGAAAAAATTATGCATTTCTAACCCGTGTTTCTTTTAACTGAAGTGTTTCTTTCAATAGTGATTTATGGTCTGGTGAATCGCACTTCAAGCAAACTTATCGTTGCATAAAGGGAAGTGCTCCCTATAAGCAGAGCTCAAGATAAAGGGAGTTTTCCATTTTCCTTTTAATTTTGTGGCTACGCATTAGTATCGTCTTGATGATGCGATTCTAATAAGCACCAACGACATAGGATTTTATGAAGAACAAAGGTGTATTTGCCTCTTAAAGACCCCTTCACTACCTTGATATAGAGCCCTGTTATAAGTAAAATTAAACACGATTGTGTTGATCAACATGATCCGTTGTATTTTCATCTCTCTGAATCTCAAGTCACCACTAAAAAACAAGTTCATTATTTAGAAAATTATTTCCGTTCGTCACTTGAAATATTATTCTTCAGAAATAAGCATTTTAAGCTTATTCGAAAATTGTAATTATAATATTAATAGAATCAATTAATAGTAATGTGATTTTTTAAAACGATCAATGCCATTGGTTATATTTGATAGGTATTTGTAATTTAGTTATGCACAGATTCCCAATGTGTCGCGCTTGACTATGCAAATTGATTCGCACTTCAAAATATGTGGTAAAAGTAACCATAATATAATACATAAATGCATTTCAGGTAGAAGAAAAAAACTCGGTTATCAGATTGCCCAATTTGTTTAAAGTTTCCATTATCCGAAGTGCCCTTTATCGGGAATCAAAGTCTCTGCAACTTCATGTATACCACCTATTAAAACATGCTCTATCTTCGTTTATATTTCATTGAATACTATCAAAATTTCAGTATTTTAAGCACCGTGATTTTGTTGAAATGTTTACTGTGTATTTAGTTCATGCTGTTTTCCGACCGGATTTTCTATTTTTGGGGCAAAAATCTTCCATTCTTCCGTGAATTGTTTTCTTCCCAATACAAAAGCAGGGTTCCCAGCCAACCTGGAAATCAGGGAAAACCTGGAAAAAGACTTTCACTTTTATCCAGTCAGGGAAAAGTCAAGGAATTAGGTAAAAGTTACAGAAATCAGGGAAAAATCAGGAATTAAAAAAAAAAAAACGCAAACGGCCCGCAGTTCAAAACAAGAAATAGGTCGAAATTATGATCCTGGAATTTTTATTTTCCATCAGGGAAAAATCAGGGAATTTTGTTCATACAAAAAGCTATAGGAACCCTGAAAGGGATACACCATTTAACAACTCAACCATGTGCCTTGTCTAAAAAATATAATCTTTAGGATATAACTTAAAAAAAAAACTGAGGAACTTACCTCTCCCGCTTGGCTTTTGTTGCTCTCTGTTATCGAAATGCCATCCGTTATCAAAGTATCCGCATACCCGGCGTGTGGTAACTGGTATACATAGTTATTTACTTAATAAGTCAAATGTTATGGTCCATTGTCTTAAGGCATTCATCTGGCAGGTTTTATGACCTTAATCCGGTTGTAGAAAAGCATTATCGAAGTGTCACCATATAACAGGACAGATTTCTGGTAAAATAGCATTGCAAAATAAATCGTCAAAAAATTAAGAATCATTAATAATGGACAAAACTGGTATGTTCGAAAATTGACAGTCACAAAACCCTTTTTTTTATTATTTAAAATGGTGGTGTTTGAATATTTAGAATGTCCGAAAAGTTAGAGTAATTGCTGTACTGCAGAAGGTAAAAAATTACTGGGTAACCAAAAAAGACATGTTTACTGTGGTCTTTCATCAATACCGCTAATGACCAAGCCTTCATACTCGCATGGATGTTTTCTATAATCAATCGCAAAACACCTACATCATATGACCTCATTTTAACCTTGACATTTTCATTTTTATTTTAACCTTAACATTTTCATTTTTTTGGACTTATTAAAATGAGCCAGACAGTCAATGCTGTCAAGGCATCCACTGGAGGCATAAATGTATACATGTATTGAACGCAACACCTTGTTCCTATATCAATACAGGTTCTACGAGTGTTGTGTAGTTGTTGCGTTTAGTTTAACTTAAGAATCTAAGCTTGGCGCTCTCGAGTCTGTTTCCTTGTAAGAACCAGTACTTGATGTCTTTAGAAGAGATTCTGAGTATCATGCACGCTGACTAGGTGAGGACGACCTGGGAACATCTGATTACTATATCTACAATTGCACCATGACCTATGTTTATTGTTTCAGTTGGAGGAGCTGCCAGTAGACACCGCCAAGGAGCCATGGCAGATGACCGGAGAGGAGATACCAGCCAATCAGGACCTCAGGTTCTGACACCTTGACTTCAGTATCGACCCCAATGGATGTGGGTGACACCCTCTCTGTCAGGTGTGTCATGCATTTGCTTCAATTAATATTATGTTGTGGTTAAGATAAGGCATTAGCTGTTTTAATATGTATTTTTTATTTAATAAATTTCATACTAAAGAAATAGTACCAGTTAGTAGCTATTGGTTGACATGATGATTTATCATGGGTTTGAAATCTGGTGAAGAAAACTTGTTTTTTACGCAATTGTAAGGAAGTCAAAAAACTTATAAATAGATAGATTTTACTTGTTCTTGTTGTTTTTTTTTTGTAAAAGTGTGCTAACTCCCAATCCCAAATATGTATCTTTCAGTGTTGCTGCTGTTAATTTTGCTTAGTGCTATTCTGTAATAGTCTTTTAAGACTATACTGTCATCAAATATGCTGCTTTTGCGGTTTTAAAGTTGCATTTTACAGCAGGTAAGGCCTTCCAACCTCCCTTTAAAGACAAGAACAAAATTAAACTTACCAAAGAGAGCTCTTAATAAAACATGCTTTTTTCATTACAATCAACATATTTGTTCAGTTATTTTAATATTTAGAAGTCAATATATTCTGATCCCCACAGAACATTGGCTAATGGCAACATGGGGCTCGGTGTGCACATAGGCGATGTGGCCAACTTGAGTCGTGTTCTGAGAAAACTGGGCATAATGCATGTGCGTAAAGTGTCGTCCCAGATTAGCCTGTGCAGTCCGCACAGGCTAATCAGGGACGACACTTTCCGCCTAAATTGGATTTTTGCTTAGAAGAGACTTCATTTAAACGAAAAATGTCATATAAGCGGAAAGTGTCGTCCCTGATAAGCCTGTGCAGACTGCACAGACTAATCTGGGACGACACTTTACGCACATGCATTATGCCCAGTTTTCTCAGAACGCGACTCCTTTGTTCTGGCGGCTCCCTGACCCATATCAAGTCACAGTGCCCTTCTACGACGGTCTACCTGCTATGACGTGCTGCCTGGGTTACAGGGTACTCAGAACGAACCTGTGATCTTTGGTCAGTGGTGTTGACAGGTGAGACCTGTGTGATAGGGATAGTATTTCTCTGGTTGAGGCCACTCAATGGTTTTGCTTTTTAAATATGAAGATTTATGAAGAGTTGCTCGCTCGATAAAGCCTGATGAGGCATCAAATGATCATACTTATGGTAATCATACATGTGTTTTTGTGTTTATTATATAATTCCTTCTTTTATTGTTAAATCGTGGTTAATTGTGTTGTTATACAAAGAATTATTTACATGTGCACTGACAAAAGTTATAACACACAAAATGGATATTGTTGTGTTTTCTTAATTTATAAATGTCAGCTGTAATTATTTAAGTTATATCTGCCTGTGTTTATGCCAAAGTAATGGATGAAAAAAGTGAGTGTTTTAAACGACAAAGCTTCATGTAATTAATATGAAATGTTTAAGTATAACGCCTTCTGTAGTACATTATAACTTTTGCCTTATGTATAATTCAAATTTCTCGGCCTGGAGCAATATTTACAAAAGATGTGAAGTAATGTCTTAAATATATATACATATATATACTTAACGCACACAATTTTATGATGCTGATTTTTGACAACTGCACATTTGATTTTTAAGATGTTATTATTTCATCCATCAAACTTTTTATTGGCAAAATACTGTTAAATTAAGGACATTTGCCAAATAGTAAAACTTTCATAAAATCAATTCTGTCATTAAAAACCATGTGCTGATGATCAATTTGAATTTTAAAATTTCATATTATTTTTTACAATTAAGCTCTATGGGAGGTAACTGCTACAAGGAGTGTTTGTATCCATTTCAGGTATGAAGTGAGTGTCATCTGGGAGCTTGACGCTAGTCTTCAAGAGGTAAACATATGGTATGGACGGACGGTCATACGTTAACAGTACAAACTGTTCTATGAGGTAGAATTACTTCGAGCAAAGTTACATTTAACTAGTTCTCAGTTCTGTATATATTTCATGTTCTATGTAATCACTAATGCTTGGATTCATGCTCGGTATGTATCAGCACCAAAATTACTGTTGGTTTAGCAAACAATCTGCCATATATATCCCTGAAGTTAAGTAGTCATAATTTCTTTCATTGACATAGAAGATATATACAAAGCCTCGTTGAAAATAGAAACCAGTGGATTCTTGCAGATCAGTATGGTACCAAAGTAAATGGGCACAAAAATTGTTAGTTTTTTGGAGCGAGGCTTACTTTTATTTTGGTCCATTGATATTTGATAAAGAATTTTCCTGGACTTTTTTCCTAAACACCTTCAAAGTGCAGTAGGGGGCATTGTGTTTCACAAACACAGCTCTTGTTTTTATCTTACCCTAAAAATCATCCCTTTAAAAATATTGTGTTAACATATTAATTAGTAGACCCTTTCTAGCAAGTCAATCATATAGATTAGACTATGTTATCGTGACCAGTAGAATTTATAGACTATGGCTACGAACATTTCTAATTGACAACTAAAATCTGTAATTACCTACTGAAATTTCTGAAAATTATTTAAAATAAAACAGATTTGTACACTGTCTGAGGCAATTTTTGCCAAATAATATGCATTTTGGCTACTGATTTAGATTTCTAGTGGCTACCCTATATTATTTAATCATCATGCTTAGATATTTTATGTTTAGCAATAAATATGTTTATACAAAATGGCTTCCACATTTAAGTTGTGTTCTTACTAAGAGCATTTGGGTAAATTAATGTTTGTGGTTTCGGAAAATATACATTAGTTAAAAATGTGTTGTTAACTAGGTTTTCAACTGTAAAAAGAAAAATGATTCATGTGAATAATTTGTATCCTGCCAATCCAGTCTTTGAAAAGCTTAAGGCGATGTATATTTAACAAAATATATTTCTGATTTATGTTTTTTTATTGGAAAACTGACTGACTACATCACTGTACATTGACTCATCCCTGATCTTATGTGTTTGATGTGAATAGTTCAATTTCCTCTGGCTACTGGTTTGATGTGAATAGTTCAATTTCCTCTGGCTACTGGTTTGATGTGAATAGTTCAATTTTTTCTGGCTACTGGTAGAATTGCTTTTGTGTCATGTATAATAAAATTGTTGTTTTATTCAAGTTTTAACTTTGTAGCCCTTATGGAGATTTAAATGTAAGGATATTTTTGAAAGAATTGTTTGTCTGACTAAACATTAATTCATTCAAATTAAATTCAAAACTTTGTCCACAATCACTATTGATTCTTGTGGTTTCTTTTATACCTAATGATCAAATATGACATTTCTGCAGTGAAATAACAGCAGTGAAAATAAATTTCAATGTATTGAGGCACGCCACGAGAGAAAGGGTAAAAGCTGTTAATTATTTTCTTAAAAAAAAGGCCATATAAGAAATAGAAAATGTGTTCATGTCAGTGTAAGATCGTTTGTTATTTCACTCGTGATCATATTTTTTCTATGATCACTCGTAAAATAACAAATGATCTTACACTGACATGAACAAATATCCTCTATATATTTATTAATCGTCAACAATTTTTTTCCTGTTTGGTTATTTTCATTCATTTTGCATTTTCCAAAAATGACAATTTCGCGTACACATACATTTTTATGCCCCCTTAAAAAAGGGGGAGGGTATATTGTTTTTGGCCTGTCTGTCGGTCTGTCATTCTGTCCCAAAACTTTAACCAATATAGGTTAAAGTTTTGTCATAACTTTTGCATTATTGATGACAGCATCTTGATACTTGGCATGCATGTGTATCTCATGGAGCTGCACATTTTGAGTGGTAAAAGGTCAAGGTCATTCTTCAAGATCAAAGGTCAAAAAACACAATCCAAGGGAAGTATTAAGTTTTAAAGGTAGATAATTTCTAAACTTGCCAAATGATAAGTAAATTTTTTATTTCAAAGCGGCGAAATAGGGGGCATTGTGTTTCTGACAAACACATCTCTTGTAAAAAAAGGGACTTTGCCGTGATAACTGTTTATAACATCTGTGCGCAATTAATCGGGTGGGGAAGTCACTATTGCTTGGAAACATCCCATTGACAATAAGCTATAGTCCTAAATGATTTCTCTATCTGATTGTGCAAGTCTTTTGGTACTCAAGATTTTTTTGGCAAACAAAATCGAGTATAAAGCATGAAAACCAATTCAATCATGATATTAAGAGCGCTATGTTGAAATGCAGGAGATGTAACAAATCTGTTGACTTGTTTCCAATGATTTAAATATATTTTTTACACAAACATAAAGCATACAATTGTTGTAATTTCTGAATCGTTCTATGTCCGATTCAATAGTTTCAGCTTCAAGGAACAAAACATGTTTATACATGTACTTAGACTTGAGAAGCCACGCAATAAACTTTCACAGGCAAGTAAAATAACAAACAAAAATTGATTAAAGTTGTTTATCTTGAAATAACTGTACATTACTGTAAATAAATGTACATTAAATACCATGTACTTTTCCCCCAACGCAAAACTGTTGAATGTTTCATGGTAGGCTCTAGTTCAAACATACACATCATAATGGACATTGTCCGGGGTCAGCAGAAGAATAACCTGCTGGACCACATCATGATAGGCTCCAGTTCAAGCACATACATCATAGAGGACAGTGTCCTGGGTCAGCAGAAGTATGACCTGCTGGACCATATCATGGTCGGCTCAAGTTCAAACAGAACACACACATAATAGTGGAAAGTGTCCTGGGTCAGCAGGATTATGACCTGCTGGACCACATCACAATATGCTCTAGTTCAAACAGAACACACACATCATAGTCGACGGTGTCATGGGTCAGCAGGATTATGACCTGCTGGACCACATCACAGTATGCTCTAGTTCAAACAGAACACACACACATCAAAATGGACAGTGTCCTGGGTCAGCAGGATAATGACCTGCTGGACCACATCACAGTATGCTCTAGTTCAAACAGAACACACACATCATAGTGGACAGTGTCCTGTGTGAGCAGAAGTATGACCTGCTGTACCACATCATGG
Organism: Dreissena rostriformis; assembly: GCA_007657795.1. NCBI lineage: Eukaryota > Metazoa > Mollusca > Bivalvia > Myida > Dreissenidae > Dreissena > Dreissena rostriformis. The sequence continues at coordinate 84,248 of VMBQ01003906.1, forward strand.
TAGGCTCTTGTTCAAATAGAACACACACATCATAGAGGACAGTGTCCTGTGTCAGCAGAAGTATGACCTGCTGGACCACATAATGGTAGGCTCTAGTTCAAACAGAACACACACGTCATGGTTGACAGTGTCCTGGATCAGCAGAAATATGACCTGCTGTATCACATCACAGTAGGCTCTTGTTCAAACAGAACACACACATCATAGTTGACAGTATCCTGTGTCAGCAGAAGTATGACATGCTGGACCACATAATGGTAGGCTCTAGTTCAAACAAAACACACACGTCATGGTTGACAGTGTCCTGGATCAGCAGAAGTATGACATGCTGGACCACATCACGGTAGGCTCTAGTTCAAACAGAACACACACATCGTAGTGGACAGTGTCCTGGGTCAGCAGAAGAATGACATGCTGGACCACATCATGGTATGCTCTAGTTCAAACAGAACACACACATCGTAGTGGAAAGTGTCCTGGGTTTGCAGAAGAATGGACCACATCATGGTATGCTCTTGTACAAACAGAACACACGCATCATAATGAACAGTGTCATGGGTCAGCAGAAGTATGACCTGCTGGACCACATCACGGTAGGCTCTAGTTCAAACGGAACACACACATCATAGAGGACAGTGTCCTGTGTCAGCATAAGTATGACCTGCTGACCCATATCATGGAAGGCTCTAGTTCAAACACAACACATACATCATTGTGGACAGTGGCCTGGGTCAGCACAAGTATGACTTGGCTGACCACATTACGGTAGGCTTTACTTCAAACAGAACACACACACACACATGATAGAGGACAGTGTCATGGATCAGCAGAAGTATGACGTGCTGGACCACATCAGGGTAGGCTCTAGTTCAAACATAACATACACATCATATCGGACAGTGTCCAGGGTCAGCAGATGTGCCCTGCTGACCCACGGTAGGCTCTAGTTCAAACATAACACACACGGCATAGTGGAAAGTGTCTTGGGTCAGCAGAAGTATGACCTGCTGGACCACATCACAGAAGGCTCTAGTTCAAACAAAACACACACATAATAATGGACAGTGTCCAGGGTCACCAGAAGTATGATATGTGGGACCACAGTAGGCTCTAGTTCAAACAGAACACATACATCATAGTTGACAGTGTCCTGTGTCAGCAGAAGTATGACATGCTGGACCACATCATGGAAGGCTCTAGTTCACACAGAACACACACATCATAGTTGACAGTATCCTGTGTGAGCAAAAGTATGACCTGCTGGACCACATCAGGGTAGGCTCTTGTTCAAACAGAACACAGACATAGTGGACAGTGTTCATTGTCAGCAGAAGAATGACCTGCTGGACCATATCACGGTAGGCTCTAGTTCAAACAGAACACACACATCATAATGGACAATGTCCTGTGTCAGCAGAAGTATGACAAACTGGACCACATCCGTCCTCTGTCAGCAGAAGTATGACCTGCTGGACCACATCAAGGTAGGCTCTTGTTCAAACAGAACACACACATGATATAGTGGACAGTGTCCTGTGTCAGCAGAAGTATGACACGCTGGACCACATCACGGTAGGCTTAAGTTTAAACAGAACACACACATCATATTGAACGGTGCCCTGTGTCAGCAGAAGTATGACATGCTGGACCACATCACGGTAGGTCCTAGTTTAAACAGAACACACACATCATAATAGACAGTGTCCTGTGTCAGCAGAAATATGTCATACTGGACCACATCTGTCCTGTGTCAGCAGAAGTATGACCCGCTGGACCACATCACGGTAGGCTCTAGTTCAAACAGAACACACACATGCTAGTGGACAGTGCCCCGGGTAAGCAGAAGTATGACCTGCTGGACAACATCAGGGTAGGTTATAGTTAAAACAGAACACACACATCATAGTGGACAGTGTAATTTGTCGGCAGAAGTATGACCTGCTGGGCCACGGTAGGCTCAAGTTCAAACAGAACACAGACATGATAGTGTACAGTGTCCAGGATCAGCAGAAGTATGACCTGCTGGACCACATCATGAGAGGATCTAGTTTAAACAGAACACACACATCATAATGGACAGTGTCCTGTGTCAGCAAAAGTATGACCTGCTGGACCACATTATGGTAGGCTCTAGTTCACACAGAACACACACATCATATTTGACAGTGTCCTGTGTCAGAAGACATATGACCTGCTGGACCACATCATGGTAGGCTCTAGTTCACACAGAACACACACATCGTACAGGACAGTGTCCTGTATCAGCAGAAGTATGACCTGCTGGACAACATCATGGTAGGCTCTAGTTCAAACTCATACATCATAGTGGACAGTGTCCTGGGTCAGCAAAAGTATGACATGCTGGACTACATCATGGTAGGCTCTAGTTCAAACAGAACACACACATCATAGAAGACAATGTCCTGGGTCAGCAGAAGTATGACCTGCTGGACCACATCATGGTAGGCTCTAACAGAACACAAACATCATAGTGGACAGTGTCCTGGGTCATCAGAAGTACGACCTGCTGACCACATCATGGTAGGCTCTAGTTCAAACAGAACACACCTCATAGTGGAATGTGTCCTTAGTCAGCAGAAGTATGACCTGACCTGCTGGACTACGGTATGCTCTAGTTCAAACATAACACACACACGTCATGGTTGACAGTGTCATGGGTCAGCAGAATTATGACCTGCTGGACCACATCAGAGTATGCTCTAGTTGAAACAGAACTCATACTTCATTATGGTCAGTGTAATGGGTCAGCAGAAGTATGATTTACTGGACCACATCATGGTAGGCTCTAGTTCAAACAGAACACATATATCATCTTTGACAGTGTCCTGGATCAGCACAAGTTTGACCTGCTGAACCACATCATGGTAGGCCCTGGTTCAAACAGAACACACACATCATAGTGGACAGTGTCCTGGGTCAGCAGAAGTATGACCTGCTGGACAACAACATCACAGTATGCTCTAGTAAGTTTAGTTCACACAGAACATACATATCATAGTGGACAGTCTCCTGGGTCAGCAGAAGTATGACCTGCTGTATCACATCACAGTATGCTCTAGTTCAAACAGAACACAAACATTATAGTGGACAGTGTCCTGGGTCAGCAGAAGTATGAACTGCTTTACCACATCATGGAAGGCTCTACTTCAAACAGAACACACATATCATAGTTGACAGTGTCCTGGGTCAGCAGAAGTATGACCTTCTGGAGCAGATCATTGTAGGCTCTAGTTCAAACAGAACACACGCATAATAGTGGACAGTATCTTGGGTCAGCAGAAGTATGACCTGCTGGACCACATGACAGTAGGCTCTAGTTCAAACAGAACACACACATCATGATGGACAGTGTCCATGGTCAGTAGAAGTATGACCTGCTGGACCACATTACAGTAGGCTCTAGTTAAAACAGAACACACACACATGAAAGTGGACAGTGTCCTGTGTCAGCAGAAGTATGACCTGCTGGACCACATGACAGTATGCTCTAGTTCAAACAGAACACACACATCATAATGGGCAGTGTCCTGTGTCAGCAGAAGTATGACATGCAGGACCACATCACGGTAGGCTCTAGTTCAAACAGAACACACACATAATAGTGGACAGTGTCATTTGTCAGCAGAAGTATGACCTGCTGGGCCATGGTAGGCTCTAATTCAAACAGAACACACAAATCATAATGGACAGTATCCTGGGTCAGCAGAAGTAAGACCTGCTGGACCACATCATGAGAGGCTTTAGTTCAAACAGAACACACACATCATAGAGGACAGTGTCCTGGGTCAGCAGAAGTATGACCTGCTGGTCCAGAAGTATCCCCACGCCGCATAGATGTTATATTAGCTAATCTTTGGTTCTTGACATCAAGACACAAACATGCATTGATTTGTTTTCATTTTCGACAATTGTGAGACATGGACCATAACAAGCTTAATGGTTAAAGTTTATAATTAAAAAAAGCAAGAATAGAATATCAGGAAAGATTTGGAAATCCAATCTCCAAATTGTCTGACACAGGCTAGTCCAACTTGTCTGACCCAGGCTAGTCCAACTTGTCTGACACATGCTAGTCTAACTTGTCTGACACAGGCTAGTCCAACTTGTCTGACACAGGCTAGTCTAACTTGTCTGACACAGGCTTGTCCAACGTGTCTGACACAGGCTAGTCTATCCATGGCAACGTCTTTTCACTTTGGCATTAGCAACCGAGTTACACGCAGTCCTCATGGAAGCGACGAGTACTTTGTCCCCATGACACATGTTCAATTGGTCACGTGATAATGTTTGTGCGCATTAATACGAATACCATGCGATCGGAGCTATTTTGTTTGCGAATGCAGAATCTGGATTCAAAGTTAGGTTAATGGGAATAACGGACTTTATTCTGAAACTGATTCTTCGGTATACGTATATTATGTTACCAATGGTGCGAATTACAGAAGGCAATCGCCCCAAAAAACGAGCTAAATACGCGGCGTTACGTCAATTTAGACTTACACATTCAGCAACTCATTTGCGTAACCTTAAAGATCTGCAGAGGAACGAATTTAAATCTTTCTGTAAGAATAAGCTTTAAGACTTGCAACGTCGTGAAAGAAAACAACTGTACGATATAAAAACAATGCGTCTATGTTCTGGAAGAAAATCAAACGTACGTACTAACATTAAACCGTGTATACACTCAACTATTACGGCTCACGAATGGTATAAATATTTTTGCGAACTACTATATGATACAGATGCTGTGGAATTTACCAAATATAAAATAAAAATACAGAATGTATTGATGTATCAGCAACTGATCTTAATGAACCTTTTACCGTACAAAAAGTTGAACGATCATTGTCCAAATTGATAAACAACAAAAGTTGTGGCGTTGATGGTATTCCCGCGGAATTTTATAAGCATACTTCTAACGAAAGAACATCTATGTGTACTGTTTAACAAACTTCTCGATTCAAGTAATTTTCCAGAATCGTGTGGGACCAGCATTATGTGTCCTATTTTTAATCGGGAACAACTAATGACCCTGGAAATTACAGTGGCATTTCTGTTACTAATACTATGTACACAGTATTTTCTGATATAATTAATACACGTTTATACTCTCTGGCCGAGAACAATAATAAAAACGACGAATCGCAAGCTGGCTTCCGACGTGGGTACTCGACGGTTAATAACATTTTTGCCTCCAAGCTATGATACAAAAGTACTTATCAAAAAAGAAAGGCAGATTATATTGTCTATACGTTGATTTTAAGAAATCTTTTGACTCTATCAACCATTTTAAAATGTCTTGAAAGGAAAGGCTTACATGGGAAATGTATGAATGTTCTAAAAGCTATGTATAAAAACTTAAAATCCTGTGTTAAATTGCAAAGAAAATCTTCATGCTCAAACGATAATAACACACAGTCAGTTCAGCACGCTGTTACCAATTGGTTCTCTTGAAACATCGGCACCAGACAAGGAGACAAAACAAGTTCGACAATATTTGCCCTCTTGATTGACGAGTTATCTACCTTTCTGCGTGAAAACTGTGGATAGGGTATTTTTGTTACCTATCAAGTTCCCGACATTATTTGTTTAATGTTCGCTGATATCGCAAATTTCGCGGAAACAAAACAAAAATTACAAGAACAAACCAATTAAATAGAGATTTTCTGTCAAAACTCAGGGATGGAAGTAATTCTCAATAAAACTGCGATAATTGTATTTCGTAACGGTGGAGTACTAAAAGGCACCGAACGTTGGTATTTTCGGGGCGAAGAAATAAAAACAACGCCAGTATACAAGTATATGGGACTAATGTTTACCCCTTCGTTATCATGGAAATTGGCACTTGATAAGCTAGCTGCCCAAGCACAAAACGCTATATTCTCAATAAGTAACTTTCAAAAGCCATTTGGCCACTTTCAGCCTTTCGAAATGTTCAAAATCTTTGATTCCATGATCAAACCTATTCTTTGTTACGGATCTCTAATATGGGGATATGAATACGTGCAAGCAATCGAAACAGTTCACACCACTAAGCTAAATAAAAACACAAAGAATTGTATTATGTGGTAGACATCCATTGTGTAAATTATTCTACTAATTGTATTAGTTATTGGTGTAACCTTTTACAAATGCCCACGCATCGTTATCCGAGAAATTGTTATTTATTGTTAAAATCACTAGATGACGCTGGGCGAATCTGCTGGGCATCGAAAATAAGAAATTTATTGTTAACATACGGATTTGGTTATGCTTGGATAAGTCAATATGTTGGTGATAAAAAAAAACATATTTGTATCATCTTTTAAACAACGCGTTATTGATTGATGCACGCAAAAATGGCATGACGACGTGTCAAACTCGAGTCGATGTCACCATTATAAACATAACAAAAGCCTTCTTAAAACAGAAAATACCTATGAATTGACTTAACACCAAAATATAGGATTGCTGTTTCGAAATTCCGAGCCTCAAATCACAAATTACAAATCGAACTGGGGAGACACACTTATGTAGAAAAAGAGAACAGAATATGTAATACTTGTTTTGCAAACGAAGTTCGATATCTTGATTGCGATACCATGCTTTCTTCAGGTGTACCAAATGCAATGAAATACGATTAAATTATCTTTATAGCTGGTATTCTTCAGGTGATTCACCGCTTGGTTTTTATACCTTAATGAGCTCTAATGATGAAGCTGTTTTACAAAGGTTATGTATGTATGTATATCATCTACTGAAAATATCAATAACTAATCAAATACTTTAAATATATTAACACCGTATCAATTCTATTTGTGTTGTTATTGTTGTTTTATATGTGTGTGCGTGCATTTAGATATGTTATAACCACAACTATGTTAATATCTAAACATATGAATAACTTAATCATGTATATTTATATATTTGCGCAACCCATTTATATATTTATAAACATGTTCTAGACGCAACTCTGTAAGAATGTAATAGCTAGTTATAATTAATAACTATGTTTTTTGGGCCAGAGTCCTTTGTATACAAAATAAAATTTACTTGACTTGACTTGTTACTTTATAGCTATTGCTGAAATTAGTTTCAATTGCATTTAACTGCGTCCTGCAATTACTTCAATAATTACTTTACTTGAAACAACATAAAAACAACAAATTATTTCAATCAGAAGTGGTTTGTTATTTACCATTACTTTCGTCTTAACTTATATCAATCAATATTGACACTTCCTTTTAAGTCAATACATTCCAAAGCCAAAGGAGTGGTACTTTCAACGTTGTTACACCCTGGGCTGTTTTTTTTTTAAATTAATAAATATGTAAACGATTTCCTTCAGGTGTGTGTCCGCTGAGAATATATACCATCTTGTTCGATCGCAGTTGTACATCAGAAGACTACAATGGCTGGACGACGGACGTTCGTTTCAAGCTGGTTTTTTATAGGCTTTCTTGCTGCGTTGCTGGCAAAGTCTGTTTTAGCTGGCGGACATTGTGAGTTTATTTATTTATATATTCATTTATTTATAACATATTGAAACGGGTTACTTTATAATATAAAGCTTGTACAATTTTATAAGAATCTTAAATATGACAAAAATATTGTTGAATACAATTGTGTTACTGTTTGAATATGCTTTACTGTAACAGCTATCGAATCGATACAGTGTCGTGCTTAAATCGGTCTGAGTTTAGTCATTAAAACGGAGGGATGGGATGACCTACGGGTACTCCGGTCCCCCCTATAGACAAAATCAAAATCGAGTATCTTTCAGCAAAATCTAAATAGCTGAATATTGCAGCTAAAAGGGAGTGCTGTGACACACTCCGGGTCCCTACAAAATGCAACCTCAGGCGCGGAAGGACCCCATAAACATGGATATACTCACACAGACTGTTAAAGTAACATGCTATTTTCCTTTGGGCCATACATGTATATGCCTACAGTATTAAAATTTTTATTTGCGCAAATATGTTCGCTTTAGAGTCATGCCGATTATTGATATTGTAAACGGCTAAATGGCAGTGTGTCGTGCAATCAATATAAAAAAATTATTTGTAAATGTGTGAATAAAACCTGATCTGTATGCGATGGAAGTACATACATTTCACCTTCTCTTGGATCAAACGTATCTGTACGTGACATGACTTAAACACTTGGATATAACAAAAAGAATCCCGGGTCCCTAAATGTCAACGTCAGTCGTCAATATGGAGGCGAAACGACCGTTCAAGGTAAAAAAAATGCAAATATCGTTTGTATTGTAATGCTTACCAACATAAGGCAAAGTGCATACAAATAATGCATGGTTTAAACTAACGTTACGGATGTAAACTATTGTATGCATGTATGTATGTTGTTAGTTTCCGAGATTTGCATTTTTAGACAAGTAAGATTGAAATTATTGGAAAAAGAATCTTCCGATTAAAGGTGCTGCATATGCATGTTGATATCTTGTTGTATTACTAATATAATGGGTTGTTTTAACGATGATTCAGAAAAAAATGAATATGTCAACGTAATTAGTCGATGTACACATGTCTAACGTCAGTAGTGAAAACATTTTAACATTGATATTTTTATCGGTTAACATTGCTTTTTTCTTATATTTACATAACTAAATATAAGATATAAAAGAGTTTTGTAATGAGGCAACACAACGTGAGTTGCTTGTTTTCATCAGAATGACAAATTCTAATGAGGAAAACAAGCAACTCGCGTTTTGTTGCATCATTACAAAACTTACTTGAGTAAGTGCGGGAAAAAAAAAATATGCGAATGAAACGTCTGTCTAAGTGAAATTCGTAAACGTGAAGACACCCATCAAATTATTCAAACGATGATTTTATCCAAAAATGTTCCCCATTGATTCTCTGTTTCGTTCGTAATTCTACTGTTTCTGCAAAAAGTTTTCTAGTAAATTCACCGAAAATGTTTACGTTTCGGGAATGAAAATCAGCTTGTGAATACCTTTTTGTATAAAAATAAACAATATCCTCATTATGTTTGGGTAAATTGTATTTGTTTACCAAAAAACTAGCATCTGCGATCAAACGTTTTAATTACTTAAGTACGTATAAATCATGGTTACGTGTGTTTGTTAGATACGTGTACATGCAGTTAGGTTTTATCATTAAAAAGAATATAAGTAAACAGTTTCTATACTAGGTTGTTGTTGAAGGTCAACATCTAAATTACCACAGGTGGTTAGCGTGTGGCTATGATATTAATTAGTAAAAACATCATTTTGAATGAAAAATAATCAAATTATAACGAAAAAAAAACTTCTCTGAAAACAAAATCACTATCAAATATATATATATAACAAGGTATTCAACTCAAAATGACCCGCATATAGGGTGCATCGCTTTGAACAGCCATTACTTCATTAAGTGTGCAGCGATTTCCATGAACTCGGTCTAATTAAACGCAGAAATGAATTTCCTTTCTGGAAATGTACATATCTAGCAATATATTTACAAATACTGGGTCAAATTTAAAGAAATAACACGATACACAGCTCGCGTGACCTACTCGTCGTCCACCAAGACTGAAATCTTCACGGAGTAAAGAGCATTTTCAAAGCAAAGTTCACGGACCTCGGTACCATAATTCAATAAAACGTATGAAAAAAAAACATTCTTAACGTTCTTGCCGTTACATTATACATCAAAACAAACAAAGATTTCAGTCTTGGATCGCACCTGGTGGACGACGAGTAGGTCACGCGAGCTGTGTATCGTGTTATTTCTTAAAATTTGACCCAGCATTTTGTTTACATTAAGAACGCAGCTCTCGTGATGACTTCACATGCATGCGCTCCGAGTATTTTATTTCACTAACATTCCTATGCTTGAAAAAAAAACACACAACCAAACTTAGGAAAAACAGGAATAATTGCATTTCAGAATCTTACTTCAACTAAAATAAGCCAAATTTATCCATATTTCATACATTTTATTTGTCCTCTTCATAAAATTTCCACATTAATTGCAAAGTGAAGCAGACGACTGCACTACTGTAGTGGTAACACAACATTTCAAAACAAATTACTTTCACTTTCTCCCGATTTTCAGAAAATATTGCATGAAAACATCATGATTCTAGCATAAGCGCAGTGCGCGCATACCATGTCAGGGTTATCACGCGTGTTCAGTGTGAATACCCCCGTTTCTGATTGGACGTTTATTATATTAAATCTTGAAATAGTTCCGTGAATCAAGTGTGTAAGTTTCGTTGGCCTAATGCCTATAGCAATCGAGCACTCTCCCTTTCCGGTGTGACGTATCGGTACAAGGTCAGCATGCACGTAGTGGATGTTTATTTAGGGTGTGTATGGAAATATCGGCTTTGCATGGTTAAACACGCTGTAAATAAACAATTTTGACATGGATTTAACGGGAAATAAATAAATCTTTGAAGGTAAATCGTTTATTGCTGCATTGTTTTAATTAATTCAGAAATTCTTTAACTTGTTTGCTTAACCGCTCGGTTCACGGTCCTCGGAGGATAGATAAGTCGAATATCATTTCCAGGAAATCATGATTAGGAACGAAAGCATCTGACCGTTTTCTATAAAACGTGACCTTTACCTTGGAACACGAATGGGTTGTTTTCGTGCCTCATCATCTGGTTTTAAAACAAATAAACTGAAATCATATAACACACTTTACTTTAAGTTGCCCGAGTAGTAGTATAATCGGGCAAGACGGTGTTCAATTTGTACTGTTCACCTCGACGTATTATATTAAACGTCGAGGTAGCTTAATTACTCATTCTGAAGCGCTTAAAGCCACACACCTCATTTGGCATAGTAAATTTAAGTATAAATAAAAACATAAATAATATCTATGCCAATGAGAATATATCTGGTGGTAACAATGTAGAAATTCTTCTTTTTTGCGCTTTAAAACTTAAAAATAATCGCGTTTGTCGAAATGGACGTATACGTCTTGAAATCCTACTTTCGGTTTTAAAAGCGGTACCGTTTGAAAAATAATAAATTACTTGCTAACTAGGCTATACATTAAAAAATGCCTATGCCAATTAGAATATATCTGGTGGTTACAAGGTAGAAATCCGTCTTTTTTGCTCTTTAAAACTTATAAATAATCGCGTTTGTCGAAATGGACGTATACATTACTTATAGAAATCCTACTTTCGGTTTAAAAAGCGGTACCGTTTGAAAAATAATAAATTACTTGCTAATTAGGCTATAGATTTAATGACAATTTTGCACACTTCAAATTGCATCTATATTTATTGATTAACATGTACTTCATTTCAAGGTGTGTGGCTTTAACACCGTCTGGTTAAATTTGAAAGCTGTGTTCAGTTGATTTTACGCAATTTAAATTCGAGCACATTTTGACATTAATCAATGTATTTTGACATTTGACCAAAAAACATTTCAATTGAAGATAGAAAATTTGTTCTTCATAAGACTTGCGGCATTCTATAAGAAAACGTTGATTTATCAAAATATTTCGAAATCCTTCAGTACTTGGTGAAATAAGGGGAATATGTGTTGCCATATTCTGAATGGTATCAGTATGTATGTGCGATGTTAACAGCAACCTCGATCGAGTTAAGTTCGAAAACAGTTGTATTGCGTCTTTACCATTATTTTGTATAGATTTGTTTCATATATCTAAAAATTTCGACTAGTGATGATGGTCGGATCAATCAATTGAATATGTAGTTATACAACATAAACCCATTTATGCCTAGTGGACTCTCCCATCCTTCTAAATTGCATCAATTTATTTCCAAAATTAGGGATGTCTTGTATATTTGTTTCTATATTTAGAATATTTCTTTCAGATATTTCTTTAAGCAAACAGCGCAGATCCTGATGAGACGCCGCATCATGCGGCGTCTCATTTGGGTCTACGCTGTTTGCCAAGGCCTTTTTTTTCTAGACGCTAGGCATAAATGGGTTAAAGCGTTAACAAAACATAAAAAAGCAAGCCATTCTCTGAGTTAATAACATTCTCAAAAAAGTGTTCTTGATTATAGCAAATAATGTAAAACACTTGCAAACGATTGAAATTACTCTCCAAACAAAATATTATTGTCGTTGGTTTTGCTTTTTAGATAACGATTTTCTAGTTTTAACCTACACATGGGGGGGGGGGGCATGCGTATACGGGAGCTAACTAGGTTTAAGTGAGGTTATTTTGAACTGACTTCCGAATTGGCGTCGTTTTGATGATTTTCGTTAAGGAGTAACTTGTATTTTCGCTCAGTAAGCCACTTTATATTTATATTTGCTTAAAATGAATACTCCCTTCGGCTCTACGGCTCCCGTATACGCATGCCTCCCCCCCCCCTGCTACAGGGGTTCATGCAAAGGTGTGTTTTCGATCATCTATGCAATTCATACATCTAATATACGTTTACTTTTTTGACACTGCGATCAGTATATATATAATATTGTTTGTACGTACATTTGTATATATTTTGAACATTTATTTCGTTTATATCATGTATTCAAATTATGATCGTGCTGGATTGTGTATTATCTCTAAACTTCCGTACATTTCATAATCTCATGAAACAAACGATCAAGCTGGTACACGTAAAATACACATTTGCCTCGATTCCGTTGAAATATAGTAGATGATATGCACTACTACTACTACTACTACTACTACTACTACTACTCCTACTACTACTACTACTACTACTACTACTACTACTACTACTACTACTGCTACTACTACTACTACTACTTCTACTAAGTAAGTTGTTTTATTTTAAGTGTCACTTCATGAAAATGACTACAATGTCGAAAAAAATTAATGGTTTCATGTTTCACATGAGAAAAATTGTGTATCTGGTCATAACGCCAAAATATGATTTCCACGTATTTCTGTGCACACATTTAAGCTTACTGCAAATTTCGAAATTTCAGCTCCTTTCATCGGTATTTCGACGGATGTTGGTGAGTATTGCGATCATGATGATTACTGCAGCTATGAACTGTCCATCTTTGGCGTAACTTGCGTATACCATGAAGACATGGCTGGTAGAGAATTAGAAGGCTATTGCAGATGTCCTGGTACGTGTTTTCTGTAAACAGAGTTGAATGATGCATGTCAGTTTTATAATAGCAAACATAAACTTTACAAACACATGTGCATGAGTGTCATAAAACAACAACCCGATAATATTTAACACGTGACTTAATTTCGAACAGTAATTTTTAGTATTTGATGACTTTGTTCGAAAACATTTCAAAAGAGAACTGAAATAACATGAATGTACACGCCGATTGTTCCCAGCGCCATCACCAGCTTTGTCTAGCAATGTTTTTTATGCTTTAAAGAGACTAGTTCACTAGAAACGTCTGTGTCATTTTAATACATGTAAAGCGTTTGCAAAGGAAAGAGCGTGAGCGTTTATAATAATAACATTCGCACAAGTTAGATAAATAGAAACCTAGCAACCTCATGGAAATGTAACCTATGCCACGTCAATGCACTAACAGATTTCGTTTTTCATAAAAAGTAACGTAATGTTAACATAAATATCGTTATAGATAAGCATTTACATGAATATTTTCGCTAACTCTTAGTTTTAAAAAAGCTTTTATCCCTTCAACGTAATACTATGTGGTGGTTCTGTGCCACCACACTTCGATATTGTGAAAATTGACAAACAGCATCTACCTATTTATCGGTGACTTTTTCATAGCAAAAAATGAAAGTTCCAGAGTAAATCTCTAGTAAAAAAAAAACGATTCCACTTATGACTAAATATGATTCCAAAATGTGCCGGTATATATCTTGATGTATTATGTATATTTATCATGTATGGTGGCAATAAACTGTTCATTATTGTATTTCACGAAAGCTTTAAACATGGAATAATTACAATAATCAATCAAACTATGACTATTCAATAATCCATAATATAGTATTCAAACAATACATCATTGAACGGGGATGTCAATTATTTCCATTATAGAAGTTTTGTTTGAAACGTTTGATAATTACATCACATTTTCATTCATATAAGTGTTAAATTAGTGAATACGTGTATTTCGACCATGGCAATCGTGGTACTACTTCTCATTCCGCTTAAAACATAGTTTGTTCACGAAATTAATTACCTGTTAGTCCTCTCCAGGGACTAAACATTTTCCCCCGTCCTTTCGTCTGTCCATCTGTCCGTCCTTAAAATCTGGGTCCTGTAATAACTTTAAAAGTATATATCAGCTAGATTGATGAAAATTTGTAAGTGGATAGAGAACCGTATGAGGAATCTGCATGTTCTTTCAACTTTATCGTTAGAACAAAATGTGTTGAAATGCATATTAATGTGTTTTGAGTGCCTCTTACAAATCCAAAGCTGCTTTATCTGACCGAAGGAGGACACACTTTGCCATCAATAACAATTGTTGTGTTGTTTTTATTAAAACAACTATTTTTATGTGCAAAATAATTATATGTGGAAATAGGAAAATCCTGGTCGAAATACATATTTATATAGAATAATTCAATATTCACTTGAATGAAAATGTAATGAAATGTGTCCGCACATTAACAACAAAAAGAAAATATTTGTAAGATGAATGGTTTTCGTATTTCTTTTTGCAGGAACCGTGGGGTTGCGCTGTGCAACTAATAGCTACTGTGCGAGCAGAGATTGTAACGCACAATGTAATACCGACACAGATAAATGTGAATGTTCTAGGGGATCGCGCTTGAGAACAAGATGCACACCAGGTAATATAAGCAATTTAATAACGTTATCAGAATATATCATAATATCGGAATCACTGAACCCCTATCGGATGTTCATGTATAATATATTAATTTTAAACATTGAACACATCACGTGCAGTTTAAAGAGATATGTAATATGTACAAACAAGAAATATCTTTAAAAAAGATATACGGCGTTGATTGTGGTCGGTGTTCATGAACGATCAAAAGTTATATGTATGAGATCAAAAATAGCGAATGCCTTTTTTATGTTCTTATCTGCATCCCACGCAAATAAATTACGGGGTATTGCGCCAGATTTCGTGGCTTATTTCTCTTTATTAGATATTATTACTAAGATATATATATTTGCGAAATAGAAAAACACAAGAAGCATGAAAATAAATGAAAGCATATAGGTCAGCCGGCAACACTCGAATCTCATTTGATTCCAGTATTAATAACATCGTGAATCATCGTGCTCATGCTTAATAAATTGGTCTAAATGGATAAATATTTCTAATTAAATTCAAAATTGGTCCTTATCAGGCAATTGTTAAAACACATTAAAAATCTATGATTGGCATACCATAATAATATTGCCGAATAACTTTATTTGGTATCTTTCTGATCAAAATAAACTTCAAGTGCACATAGTTTACGCGATAGCGTTTGTATAACGATTTCTGTAACTGACCGCAAACTGACCTTGATACCTTGCGGGTTGGAATGCAATGCATTAAAGTGAGGTAACAATTCCACTGCTGGAACGACGGCTTGTTTAAAGCTTTAAACATTTACGTGTTAAACGGTCAATTTCGAAAACAATTTTAAATATTTTCGTCAAAGCGTGTATAAGGTTACTGAACAACATTACTTATATGATCTAAAATGTATGAATGCACAGAATGCAATATCGTAGTAATTACCAAATATGAGAACACAGCCCTTAAGTACAAACGCTCTGGTGCTGAATTTTCTTCTAAATATAAAGGGGCACACATTCTGTATTGATTCGAGAATTGAGTGTGAAACTGCGCTATCTCTCGAACCTTATCATTAGAGATACAATTGTTCATGCTGAATACGCAGTTAACATCGTTGCTTAACGAACTGTAGTATCCCTTTTCATACCCTATTCTTCCCAAAAAAAAGAAAGTCGATGGAATAACATATTAATGTTAATGCGAAATCTGTTTGTAGATTGCACGTTTTCTACTGCGAAAAGTTTCAGGCCCACCGGCGGGAAATTTTATATTCGAATTGATTCGTTGCTTACAAAGGTTAGGCTAAGATGAAAACCTAGCGTATACAGCTAACGCCGAAAAACATAATCCACGTGATAGGTGCGTTGTGGTGAATCGTTGTCTTTATAGTAAATCTTTGATTCAAATTTTGAACATTTAAGTTGGTACTGTTGGTCATCGCTGCAAGGATAACACATGCTTGGGCAATGCTGTGTGTAATTCATACGACAGGTGTGTGTGCGACGAGGGTTTTGATCTAATAAATGGCGACTGCATTGCAAGTAAGTACGCATATAACTGTTGTTACTTCTATCGCATGGATCACAAAGGGTATATACCGTGCTCTTTTACTGATTTCTTAACTCAACTCGTCCCTTAGTATGTATTTGTTTATGTTTATGCAGTTGTTTCTCATAAATAATCACACATTGACACAGATTTGGAGTTGCTTTAATAACAATGACACTTCATAGCCATATGATTTAGTTCGGAACTCAACTTATTATTTTAAAGCAATTTTAATTGTTTGCATGCGCTTGTGTCACATGTATATTCACATATTTAAACATTATTTGAGGTGACTTAAATTTGGATGACACTGATTAACCATATGGTTTAATTTGTTTGTACCACATGCAAATTACCGCAATTATTAAGTTTTTTCGTGTCCAAAAAGATAGATACTAAAAAATATTACCAAAATACAGTGTCCGAAAATTAAGAGACACAATAACATACTTAATGCAATCAGCATGATATAATTCTATATATTAAACCATACACTTATAGTTCCATTCAGTATCCTACTTCTACCGTGTTAACCTGCTTAAGTCCTTTTGTACTACTACTACTAATACTACTACTACTACTACTACTACTACTACTACTACTACTACTACTACTACTACTACTACTACTACTACTACTACTACTACTACTACTACTACTACTACTACTACTACTACTACTACTACTACAACTACTACTACTACTACTACTACTCACAGGAGGGTCATTAACGGGATTTTGCGAGAATAACGTCTGCCCCAGAAACGCGGTTTGTTCAGCTGGAAAATGTACATGCCAAACCGGTTCGACACAATTCAACGGGATGTGCATAATAAGTAAGTGATATAAAACGTAGTTGTAGAATTGGAATTTGTTTCCAAAGACATTTTAATAAAGCTCAAATCAGCTTTCAAAAATGGACCGTTGATGTGAATTTAACGTAGAACGATATACAGTAAACCTACTACGATAGGATAAAAATAGATTATCAACAACATACACATTTCTACATTTTCACGAACTCGAGAGCAATGACAATCAGATATCCCGTGCATGTTTGAAACTGTTAAAGCAAGCAGTGGGTAGATCTTACGATAATAACTGCTATATTGAAACATAACATTTTTAGAGATAGGCGGATTATTGCAGATTGTATTTTTTGTCAAGAATTACTTAATGGTTTGTGTAATTTTCTGACTGATTTTATTTTATGATTGTGCGCAAGATGATTAACCATTATTAATTAAAATGTCAGATTAAAACAAAAATGCCACAAAGAATAAAAACCCAAATATATGATTAATTACATGAAACTTGGTAAACACATAAATGGCAATGTGAATGTTGTTTGCAACAGTTTTCCCTTTATGCAAATCATCACATTCAATAAAAGCCAGGCACGTCATGATATCGCAATAACAAAAGAACATGGGATGTGGCTGTATATTTTGCTCTCTTCGAAAGGGCATGTGTGATTTCGTATAAAAAAATGCAATTCATATTATTTATTAACATGTTTTGATAGATTATAATGTTATGCTAAATAACACATAGTTTTATATATTAAATTTTTTTTCATTGGAAAAACCATCAATAAAAACACCAATTTCATTGCCACGTTCAAGGCCTAGTTTGAGCATTCTATAATTTACTCCAACCGCCAACCCAAATGAATAAAAACCTCCGGTGTATTTACTTTATTCGAAGTGCAATGGTCCTTATCATTAAATATCAGGAAATAAATATCCAGTTTCAGAGTAAACATGACAGTAAGTCATTAATAGATCAGCTGAGGCAAAAGTTTGTTATGTTGGACCAACACACTGAGCGGAAGACCCCATGGTGGTGAGGTAAAATATCCCTTAAACAAGCCTTTTAAAGCATCAACTTTAAAACAATTTGCCATAGATGGCACAGACGTTGTTAACAATTTAGGATTTTAAGAATACCACTAACCATAATTATGTACGTGATTTCGTCATTGCATGATTGTGTTGCAGATCAGGCAAATTACGGTGCGTGTAGTGCGACAGCGCCGTGTAATGATAAAAATGCACAATGCATAGGCGGTATGTGCATGTGCAACACGGCGGCTGCAAACATTGGAGGTTCTTGCATAGCTAGTAAGCACTTATTAATATGAAATTAAATGGGTTCATATTCACTTTAAGATATGAACTATGAGATGTGATGTTGTATTTAACATTCAACGATTAATGTGTTACGAATTAAACTGAAGGAACAACTTTGTAGAATAAAATGAACTCCAGATCTCCAACGTCTACTGGGCTACACACACATGCTTTCCGACACATTGATTTGTCTTTATATTATTAGTCGATGTTCATTATTTAAGTTGCTGTAACTGGTAAGATATTTCGGTTGGTTTCTTTTAAAACCAGGACTCTGTATAATCAATCAAGTTCTTGTGTTTTTATTAGCTTACCTGATTGCTCAGGTGAGCTTTTGTGACCGGTCTTTGTCCGTCGTCCGTCCGTCCGTCCCAATGTTCGTTAACACTCTAGAGGCCACAATTATTGTCCGATCTTCATGAAACTTGGTCAGACGAGTTGTCCCAATGATAGCTCGATCGGGTTCGAAACTGGGTCATGCTGGGTCAAAAACTAGGTCACTGTCAAAAAAAAACTTGTAAACACTGTAGAAGTCACATTTCATGCCCAATCTTCATGTTACTTTGTCAAAATGTATGTCTTGATGATATGTTGGTTAAGTTCAAAAGTGGTTCCGGTCCGTTTAAAAACATGGCCGCCAGTGGGCGGGGCAGTTTTCCTTATTTGGCTATAGAGCAACCTTGTAAACACTCTAGAGGCCACATTTCTTGTCCGATCTTCATGAAACTTAGTCAGAAGATTCGTCCCGATGATACCTCGATCGAGTTCGAAACTGGGTCATGCTGGGTCAAAAACTAGGTCACTTGGTATAAAAAAAAATTCTTGTAAACACTCTAAAAGTCACATTTCATGCCCAATCTTCATGTAATTTTGTCAAAATGTTTGTCTTAATGATATGTTGGTTGAGTTCAAAAGTGGTTCTGGTCCGTTGAAAAACATGGACCAGGTCAAAGCTTGAAAAACCTTGTTAATCTTTAACCACAAAACACGCAGTTTTGATATTTGATATGTGACAAAGATTGTTCAAATCATACCACTAGGCAAGCTCATTTCACAGGTGAGCACTCTAGGGCCATCTTGGCCCTCTTGTTTATACATAGTGTTGGTTGCAAAACACTAAAATGTTTAGCCCATAAACATTTAATTTTAGCATTTGAATGTGTACGCGTTTTGTTTCGTATGTTAAAGGAGACAAGAGATGCATTCCAAATATGTATGTACATGTTGTATTTATATATATATATATATATATATATATATGTGTGTGTTTTATACCATTCAGTCGGTGCCGTGTTTGGACCATGTGACGCACTCCACTCATGCGATGATCCGAACGCGGAATGCTGGCATGGCACGTGTATGTGTCAGACTGGATTCACCAAAGTGGGGTCCCATTGTGTACGAGGTCAGTAGTTTGAAGTTATGGGTTTGTGCCTTCGTAAACGATTTTTATTGATGTAATACATCGTATATTAACGATTGTCTTATCAATTTACGGTTATTTGTACTTTTCCAATCAATAGGATCAACTTAAATAAAACTTTATATCAAAAGAAATGATGCTATGCCCAAATTCTTTTTTCACCAATGAAGTTTGTTGTGATTATTTCTAACATAAATTTTGTCTAAAGGATCCGATATTTTTAGCTCACCTGATTGCTCAGGTGAGCTTTTGGGATCGGTTTTTGTCCGTCGTCCGTCCGTCCACATTTGGTTTGTAAACACTCTAGAGGCCACATGTCTTGTCCGATCATCATGAAACTTGGTCAGAAGATTTGTCCCAATGATACCTCGATCGAGTTTGAAACTGGGTCATGCTGGGTCAAAAACTAGGTCACTAGGTCAAAAAAAAAGAAAAACCTTGTAAACACTGTAGAAGTCACATTTCATGCCCAATCTTCATGTAACTTTGTCATTTTTTTTTGTTTTTATGCTATGTTGGTTATTTTCAAAAGTGATTCCGGTCCGTTGAAAAACATTGCCGCGAGTGGGCGGGGCAGTTTTCCTTATTTGGCTATAGAGAAACCTTGTGAACACTCTAGAAGTCACAAACATTGGTTTTATTGATATCTCGGACAAGTTCGAAAATGGTCCAGATCGGTGAAAAAACATGGTCACCAGGGGGCGTGGCAGTTTTCTCTATATGTATATATTGAAAACATGTGAACACTCTAGAAGTCAAATTTTGGTCCAATCTTCATGAAATTTGGTCAGAACATTTTTTTTTCCTAGATACGTGAGTAAAGTTCGAAAATGGTTCCGGTCCGTTGAAAAACATGGCTGCCAGGGGGACGGGGCATTTTTCCATATATTTATATAGTAAAAAGGCTTGTGAACATTCAAGAAGTCACATTTTTTACCCAATCATCCTGAAACTTGGTCAAAACATTGGTTTTATTGATATCTCGGACGATCTCGAAAATGGTCCAGATCGGTGAAAAAACATGGCCGCCAGTGGGCGGGGCAGTTTGCTGTATATGTATATAGTGAAAACATGTGAAAACTCTAGAAGTCACATTTTTGGCCCAATTTTCTTTTGTCAGAACATTTGTTTCCTAGATACGAGAGTTGAGTTCGAAAATGGTTCCGGTCCGTTGAAAAACATGGCTGCCAGAGGGGTGGGGTGGCGCATTTTCCTTATATTTATATAGTAAAAAAAGGTTGTGAACACTCTAGAAGTCACATTTTTTGCATCATCATGAAACTTGGTGAAAACAATGGTTTTATTTATATCTCAGATGAGTTCGAAAATGGTCCCGATCGGTCAAAAAACATGGCCGCCGGGGGGGCAGTTTTCCTTATATGACTATAGAGAAACCTTGTGAACTCTCTAGAAGTCACATTTTTTGCCTAATCATCGTTACACTTAGTCAAGACATTGGTTTTATTGATATCTCGGACAAGTTGGAAAATGGCTCAGATCGGTGAAAAAAAGCACGCTTTTTAGCTCACCTGATTCCTCAGGTGAGGTTTTATGATCGGTCTTTGTCCGTCGTCCGTCCGTCCGTCCACATTTTGTTTGTAAACACTCTAGCATTCACATTTCTCAAGCATTCTTTATCAAAGTTGCTGAGAAGCTATATATGTCCACAAGATCTCAGTCAAGTTTGATAATGAGCAAAATCGCATAATAAATGCCAGAATTATTGCCCTTAGATTGTCAAAATTTTCATTATATTATACAAAATCCTTGTAAACACTCTAGAGGTCACAATTTTGTTTCAGATTGTATGAATCTTTGTCATAATATTTATTCTTATGCCCCGGGTAGGGTGGCATATAGCAGTTGAACTGTCAGTCCGTCCGTCCGTCAGTTATTTTTGTAAGCAAAGTTTGATGTTTCGTGATGAGGGGTCAAAATATAGGTCACCAGGTCAAATCTTACAAAAACCTCGTAAACACTCCAAACGCCAGAGATTTGGTTCAATGAGGATGAAACTTGACCAGGATGTTTGTCTGGACAATATCTAGGCCAATTGTGACGTTTGGTAATGTGGGGACAAAATCTAGGTCATGGGGTCTAATCTTAGTAAAACCTTTTAAACACACTAGAGGCCATAGTTTTGGTCCAATAATGATGATACTTGACCAGGATGTTTTTCTTGATGATATCTAGGCAAAGTTTGACATTGGGTCATGTGGGGTCAAAATCTTGGTCACGAGGTCCAAATCTTTCAAAAACCTTGTAAACACTCAAGTGCCCATAATGTTTGATTCAATAATGATGATACTTGGGAAGGATGAAGTTTGTTAGGGCAATATTTAGGCAAATTTTAACATTTGGATCATGTGGGGTCAAAATCTAGGTCACCAGGTCAAAGCTTGAAAAACCTTGTTATTACATGTTCCAAGTCAGGTTCATGTGAGCAATCTAGGGCCATCATGGCCCTCTTGTTTAATATGTGTTTGTTGCCGATGTGGCGTGAAAAGTGCTATGTTTGATGACAACGGGCCATATACTTATATAATAACGTTTTGTTTTTAATAGGAGTCTTCTCAAGTAGATGCTCCTAACAATGTTCAATATTTATGTTGAACATGGTACAACTCCGTACTCACACTAAACGTGAAATGTCTTAAATATAGAACAAATGAAAAAACAAATCAAGAAAAATGATCAGCAGAGACATTTGTATTTCCATCCAGTTTTCTGTTATTTGCTCAAGTGAACATTTTTTTTATTATTTATTAAAACTCATAACCAAATGTTATTTCTCATGATTGAACTGTACCTTTGTTGCGCATTTCTGGATTTGAATGAATACAAACAATTAAATATATTTACAAGTGTGATGCTGTATACGATACTTAGCGTCTAATATGATGCACGGACCTTGTTTACAATTGTATGGGTCAAAAGCAGCTTTTGAAAGCCAATAGTATGAAATAACCTTTTTTGATACGGTTTAACGAGTTTGATTCACTTACTGTGTCTGCAGTTGTATGGTCAAAGTCGCTTTTCAAAGTCATCACTATGGTATATGGTGTGTCGAATGTGTGTGATGCAAGGCCATTATCTTCAGTTGCCTGGTCAAAGCCTCTTTTCAAATTCATCACTTAATTATAATTGGCTCTGATACTGTTGTCGGGTGGAATGCACATACCTTGTCTACAGTCGTATGGCCAAAACAGATTAAAAAAAAAAAAAAACTAAATTATGAAGTATTAAGATACTGTGTGTCCGATGTAATGCAAGGCCCATGTTCTCAGTATATGGTCAAGGATAAACACGGTGTTATAACTTGTTATGATACGGTGTGTCAAGTGTGATGCAAGAACCGTCTTCAGTTGTAAGGTCAAAGCCGTTTTTCAAAGTCATGTGTGTGTGTCTTCATTTTTTATCGAGTGCACCGGGATTGTCTCCCATATGGCCATCGCCCCCAGAAGACGTGTTAGTTGGTTACGGGGGATAGTGCAAGATACAGGAGACACCCCGTTCCAGAGGTGACCCTGGGTCTTTTAGTGCCCGGTGTATAGCACCTAGTACACTGCACCTCGGTTTAACGTCTCATGCGAAAGACGAGATAGTAGGTTAGGTGCAGCGGGGGATCGAACCAGCGATCTCTGGATTGTGAAGCCAGTGTGTTACCACTAGACCACGGATCCGCTACTTTCAAAGTCAACACCATGTGATAACTTTTATATGACATGGTGTGTCGACATTTTTATGATTAATGCCGCTTTTCAAAGCTAACAATATGCGATAAATAATTTTAACGATATATCGATTGTGACCCGCGGACTTTTTCTACCGTTGTATGGCCATAGCTAAAACTATGGTATAAGTAAGTGTGATACGGTGTGTCAGATGGAATGCACGGACCATGTCCACATTGTTTTGGTCCAAGCCGCTTTTCTGAGTCAAAACTATGTTAGAACATATTAAGATACGGTGTTCGAGTGTGATGAATCCTATTGTCTATAGATGTATGATGAAAGATGCTTTTCAAAGTCAACGTTATGCTATACCTTATTATGATACTTTGTGTCGAGTATTATGCAAAAATAGTGTCTTAAGTTATATGGTCGAGCCCGCCTTAAAGCCAACACTATGTTATAACATATTATGATACGGTGTATCGAGTGCTATGCAAGGACCTTGTCAACAATTCTATAGTCAAAGCCTCTTTTCAATGCTAAAACTACGCAATATCTTAATATAATACGGTATGTCTAGTATGATTTAAGGACCTTGTAACAGTTCTATAGTCAACGCCCATTTTCAAAGCGAACACTTGTTAATTCCTCTTTATGCCCCCAGTATGGTGGCATAAAGCAGTTGAACTGTCCGTCAGTCTGTCCATCTGTCTGTCCGTCCGTCCGAAAACTTTAACATTGGTCATAACTTTTGCAATATTGAAGATAGCAACTTGATATTTGGCATGTATGTGTATCTCATGGAGCTGCACATTTTGAGTGGTTAAAGGTCAAAGTCCAGGTCATCATTCAAGGTCAAAGGTCAAGAAACAAAATTCAATGGGAGTACCGGTAATAAGCTTTAAAGGGAGATAATTTATATACCTGCCAAATAATAAATAGAAATTTTATTTCAAAGCGGCGCAGTAGGGGGCATTGTGTTTCTGACAAACACATCTCTTGTTTATGCTAAATTGTGTTGAGGGTGATCCGCGGATCATGTCTACGGTTATATAATCAAAACAGATTTTCAAAACCAACACTACTTATTATCTTATTTTCATTTGATTTCTACGTTAAATTGCGTTTTGCTAAGGTAAACTAGTAAACTATTCAAAACATCTTTTTTAATGTCAACGTTGGGAATAATGTGTTAACCTTGCAGACGGTACGGACGGCGGAGTGTGTGTAAGCAACAACTGCCCCAATGACGTCAACGCTCAATGCATCAAGAAGATGTGCGTGTGCAGATCTGGCTTGAAAAGAGTCGGAGGGATTTGCAGAGCAGGTAATGCACCATTACTTCATCTTTTGTATACAACATAGGCGTATTTTGTTGAATACTTTTCGATTGGGACCAGATAGTTTTATTACGATACAATATTTAATGAATGTATA